>MUZC01000513.1:198166-217990 GCA_002072015.1 Radix auricularia
GGGGGGGGGGGGGCTGAGCGGGCTAAAGCCACGGGCCCCCGACGAATCGGGGCCCCCAAACTTTTTATATTTTATAATAAAAGTGTACAAATGTTTGCACGAACCCTTGAAAATATAATACATTAAATAAATAAACATTATCTATTAAACTGATTGCGATTCCAGAGTTGCGAAGTCTTAAGTGCTAGATGTTCCCAGCCAGGGGTAAAAAAATTCCCAAATTGGGCTAAAATCTCCGAAATGCATTAAAAATTTGGGGAAAAATCTGAAAAGTGGCAACTTCAATTAAATGCTTTCGGATTCAGTTTATTGACTTTTGACTTTAAAATTAAAAAATAATAAATATTTTTGCATTTTTAAGGCAATTTTTAATAGGGTACTTTCAATTTTTATTTAATCTGTGCGTTTTTTAAACAACTTGGCTACAAAGCCAAAATATAGATTATACTTTTAAATTTTAACATCATGAAGTTTAAAAAAGTTAAGTTATTTGGATACTCTTGTAATTTAAATTTGTCTGTGATTGATAAAAATATTTTTTTAAAAATGAATGTTTTGAAATTGATTAATAATGAATCAATCATACATGGTTACATAGATTGTTATATGTTTACTTATTATTAATGATTTGGTCCTTTATATGTAACAAACATTTTATGATGATTCGGGCTCAGACTTATTAATTATATTATTTAATAGTAATACATTTACACAATCTGACTGTAAACTGTTTGCAGTCTACTGTCAGTGACAATGTTGGGAAAAACCTAGCAAAAACGTCAGTAAAAAAAAACTAGATCCGAAATAAAAAACCTAGACACCTAAAAATAAACAAATATGATGTCAAAGAGCCTCGCACCAACACAAAAAAAGTATTTCTTATTTGAAAATGAGCATGTTTCAAATTATTTTATTTAATTTTCATCCAAGAATGTAATTATTTTCTTTTAAATTGTCAATCTAAAAAATTCCCATATGTTAGGCAAAATCCTTATAAATTCCTAAATTCCCATTTTAAAATGTTTGGCTAAAAAAAAAACCATGATTCGGGAAATTTCTTACGACTTCTTAACACTGCGCGATTCAGACCTGACAGTCTTAATAATCTATAAAACTTGGTTCACTTAGAGAATATAGTATAGTTTATATTTTTAAAATTTCTCAATTTAGACAAGCTCCGCTGGTCGTGTAGAAAGCGCATAGGCTTGTGATGCAAATGGTGTCGGGTTCGATTTCCAGCGGTGGAATGTAAAAGTTTTTCTTTTCACACTCAATTTTTAACACACCGGCGAACATTTTAAACAGTTATTTCTTCGTGTTCGTTTCTTTTTTTCATTATTAATATTTAGTTACAGTCTTATATTAGCTGTTAGCAATCATATTTTAAGGGACGCTGGCTGGATAGGGCCCCCGTTTGATTGCAGCCAGGGGCCCCGTGCAGTCTTAATCCGCCCCTCGGTCAACATGTTCTAACAATTTCAATCCGACATTGTACAAAGATTAATATTTAAATAATGGTGTAAAATATATTCATAAATACGAGAGAAACAAGTTAGTGTTCAAACTTACATAGATTCTGGTTAACGAGAATAATGCCGGCTCTCCCACAACAAGGATGGCTATGGATGTAGTTCGGTGAATTGAATTCACATAAGACACCACACTTTGCAGTCACTTGAGCGGATCTAAGAGAACGTGTCGTTTCGGTGTGTCGACTTTTATACACGACGGGTAATTTTATGCAGCTCTTCCTGATTGAATGTTGATTGTCGGCCTCACTAACGGGCAACCTTGACCGGTCATGTGCTCCGATGCATACATAATTAGTACCTTGACCTGTCAAGTGATCCGTCCATATTGACATCCCTTTTGTTTATGTTGTTATTTCGTGCAAGCGACGGGGCTCAATAAATTTCGTCACACCACCTCCACCCTCCCAACTCTACTCTCCCTAAATGAATTGTTACTTTCACATAATTTAGCCGAATAAAGTTTTCACTTTGTTGAAAAAGAAAACACTTTTTTGACTCAAATAACTTTCTGAACTATTGAAGTCTATTTAATCTATTACATTGCTTTGGGTAATAAGTCATATAAGAAGGGTAAATGCTCTAAAGGTACTGACAAGTTTTTAGCTAATTGTTTTAGCGCGTCAAAACTGCTAATTAATTAAATACTTTCAAACCCCGCTGATTACTGATTCAATTTGAAACAATCTGCTAAGTAAAAAAGTTTAACCTGCAATTAAAACGAAAATATATAAATTTAACAAGTTTTCTAAGAAATCTAGAGTTTTATTAAATGCTTTTTTTTCTTCTCCAAATCACTCAAACGTTTTTAGTAGATTTTGTAAGTGGACTACTCTATAAGATACCAACCCAAACTACGCCACTTGTTAGACAAGAAATGTTGTATAAGATACCAACCCTAGCTACGCCACTTAGAAATGAAATGTTGTATACGTATAAGATACCAACTCTAGCTATGCAACTGGCTGTAAATGAACTGTTGTATGAGACATTCACACTAATCCAACTTGTATGCATCATTGCCGTGACTGACCGTCGGGACAAAATAACTGAACTGTTCGAAAAATTTTCCAAGTTGCAACGTGAAGATATTTATAGTGCCACCAGCTGCGTACCTCCCATTACCCATCGGCACTAGGCCACTGTCCAGATGGAAGAACAAAACAATGCAACTTACCACGACAGATGAGTTGTCAATCATCCATGACGTCACGAGCAGGGAACAAACATTTTCATCGAAGGGATACTTAGAGATGTCAACCTGATGAATGTTGCATTACTTTAAAAGTCTCTTATTTATTTTATTTTTATATCTTTTTAAACCAAAGTTTTACTCTCAAAGAAACTGAAGTGTATAACTGAAGTTTTTAAAATAATAAATTTAATGGTTTTAGCATCGATCTATAATTGTCGTGTTTGAAGTTAAAGATGCAAAGTCACTGGAGGTCATTGGGGGAAATGGTTAGTGCTGGAGCCTAATGGGCCAATGGGTAGTGCTGTGGCCTAATGGGCCAATGGGTAGTGCTGTAGCCTAATGAGCCAATGGGTAGATCTGTAGCTTATTGAGCCAATGGGTAGTGCTGTAGCCTAATGGGCCAATGGGTAGTGCTGTAGCCAAATGGGCCAAAGGGAGTGCTGTAGCCTAATGGGCCAATGGGTAGTGCTGGAGCCCAATGGGCCAATGGGTAGTGCTGGAGCCCTTTTGGCCAATGAGTAGTGCTGGAGCCCTTTTGGCCAATGAGTAGTGCTGGAGCCTAATGGGTCAATGGGTAGTGCTAGAGCCCTTTTGGCCAATGATCAGTGCTGTAGCCGAATGGGCCAATGGGTAGTGCTGTCGCCGAATGGGCCAATGGGTAGTGCTGAAGCCTAATGGGCCAATGGGTAGTGCTATAGCCTAATGGGCCAAAGGGTAGTGCTGTAGCCTAATGGGCCAATGGGTAGTGCTGTAGCCTAATGGGCCAATGGGTAGTTCTGTAGTCGAATGGGCCAATGGGTAGTGCTGGAGCCCATTGAACCAACGTGTAGTGATGTAGCTCATTTAGCCAACGGGTAGTGCTGAAGCCCTATGGGCCATAGGGTAGTGCTTGAGCCCAATGAGCCAATGGATAGTTTCTGTTGATGACGTCACGACTACTAAGCACAAATCAGAGACATGAAAAATTTCTTTTTCACTCGTGAGACAATGTGGGGCAATTTGGGACCATGCGGGACAATGTGAGGATTTCATGACTTTTAAAATTAAATTACAAGTAAAAACTATAAAAATGTCAACATCTCATCGCCCATCTGTTTCCTTTGACACTCAGGATCGGAAGATATTGAAACACATTGAAATACTTTGAAATACTTTGAAAATCAAACAACTCGATAGGAATGAATGAATGCCACCATTTAATGAGGACGAAAGCATGTGATAAACCCCAAACAAAAACATTGAGTCCCAAAGCACCTGTCCACTTTCATACATTAATTTTGAACACAAGTGAGACCAACATTTCAAAGATGAAGATAGTCTTCTTGAACGATTAGGACTTAATTATTACAAACCCAGACAATCTAAGAATTCCCAACTGAATTTAGGAATAAAGTTCCATCAAATGAGATAATTACAGAACACAAGCCAGAACTGACCCGACACGTTGCATCCAAGTTTACCGCCGGCTCCCATCTGACCTTGCCCTTGTAGTTGACGTCTGCCAGAAGATTGTCGCCTCCGAGGTAAATCTCGTCCTCTATTCTAAGTAACGGGAAAACAAATCACGCTTCAGTTGCAATCCTGTTTTCATGGAAGTCAAGGCTAAAAAATATCATTTAATAAACTTATTCAATTAATGTAAACTTAGTCACAAATTCGGGATATACGCAGCAAATTACACCATAAGTTCATGTAATCATACTCAAATATTATTTTGGTTGTAATTGAATAAAGCCATTTAGGATTTCTGGGACTGGTGTTAATAACTTTTTGAACAAACGGAGACAGTTAAAGACTTTTCCACATGTACACACTTGAAGATTTTTCCACATATTCACAGTTCAGGACTTTTTCACAAGTACACAGTAAAAGACTTTACCACATGTTTGAATGAATAAGTAAATGCTTTCTCATTCAAGAATATCACTATCCATGTTAGACTAAAGCGCACGTTGCGTTCTAATTGTCAAAACCTAAGTCAAATAAAAAATATCTTAAAATTTTTCTTTTTTTTCTTCTCAACATTCCAAAAAAAAAAAAAAAAAAAAAAAAAAAAAAAGCCGGAAAACTTTTTAACAAAGTTAGTGTATCCTATTCAAACACATTGTCACAAGCGTCCTAATACTTATATCTTGACTGCTTGCTCCAAGATTCATACAATTACCGTTTACAAGAATAAAGACACTGCTTGAAATAAAGAAACAACTTTAATGGCGTTTCCTCCTTTTTACATCAACGAACACACCAAACTCTCTCCCTTTCTACCCATATACAAATGACGTCAACAACACAATCACTTTGCATGCTTTCGCACTACTAACCAATAACTTTAAATATCACAAAAGCAAACATCAAACACACCACCGTGCGCAACTCACAACAAGTTACAATGACAAATTGGTCATCCGTGACATATGCCCCCCTTTCCAGAAAATTTTCGAGATCGACAAATTTCCACAATCTCGAATGACCAATTTACAAATTTACTTATTAACTATGATTGCTTCCTATCTATATTCTATAGACATCTACTCGCAAATATCCCTTATCAATAGTAACATTTCTTTGTAAATACTTCAACTATCACTATTACTCTCCAATATATCAACATAGCATTTTATAAAAATCAGTATAATAAATCCAATAACTTATAACTCATAACAACTTTAAATATTATATTACCAAGGTAATCACACAACAAAAATTAACATGACCATAATATTCTTTAGAGTCAATGCCTTAATATATTGTACTTGATTTCATCCAGGGACGACAATGCACCTCCAAGAACCTGACTCTCAACAGGAACGGGCACTATTCTAAAAGTTTAATAACAAAGTCTACTTAGGAAGTCTGCCTCTACGTTATTTTCCCCGGTAATTGTCTGCACTGTGAAGTTGTAACTCTGCAGAAACATGGCCCATCTCATGATCCTTGCACTCACAAATCGAGCCGTGTTAAGGTACTTCAGCGGCTGGTGGTCAGTTTGTAGAATAAACATCTTTCCGTAGAGATAGAGTTCAAATTTCTTGACCGCCCACACAATCGCCAGGCATTCCTTCTCAATTGTGGAATACCTGGTCTCTCTGTCCAGAAGTTTCTTACTGGCAAAGGCAACAGGATGCAATATTCCTTTACTATCTTCCTGAAGTAAAGCTGCCCCAAGCCCGACGTCAGACGCGTCGGTCCTTAGAATGAATGATTTATGCATATTAGGAATATGTAATATAGGCCGCGTTATTATAGCTTTCTTTAAAGCGTCATACGCTTCATCCTGGTCCTTTTCCCATTTCACTTTGTTTGGCTGTCCCTTTTTAGTCAGGGAGGTCAGCGGGTAAGCGAGAGTTGCATAATTTGTTACAAAGTCTCTATAATATCCTGTGAGTCCCAGAAATGATCTCACTCGCTTCTTTGTTGTTGGTCGAGGTGCATGTCGGATCTTAATGACATTGTCTTCTTGAAGCCCGATTGTTCACAATGACAATTTATGTCCAACAAAATCCACCTCGACTGACCCAAACACGCATTTGGTGGGTCTGACTGTCAGGCTAGAAGTTTCCAACCGATGCAGCAGCTCGCCCAGAGTCTCTAAATGTTCTTCCCAAGTGCAGGTGTACACTAGTAAGTCATCCACATAACTTATAACATTCTTCATCCCTTCCAGAAGTTGTCGGGTCGTACGAACCATTGTTGCTCCCGAATTCATCATCCCAAATGTCATTCTCAGGAATTCATAGTGGCCGTCTGGAGTTACGAATGCCGTTTTTGGAATATCCATGGGTTCAACGGGGATTTGCCAGTATCCCTTACTCAAGTCAATCTTGCTAAAATATTTAGCCTCTGATGCCTTATGGAATATTTCGTTAGGGGAAGTCACCGGCACAGGGTCAAAAATTGTAATTTTATTTAAACCTCTATAATCTACACAGACTCGATTAGATCCATCCTTTTTCTTCACAATAACAACTGGTGATGCATAAGGGGAGTTGCTTTTGCGTATGATTCCTAACTGTTCCATTTCGAGTATCTCATTATGTAGCGCCTCCCGTAACTCATGAGGAATAGGATAAGGCTTTGATTTAACTGGAACATCAGTTGTGAGTTTGATGTGGTGCATGCTCAAAGTCGTTCCTCCCGGGCTTTCAGTGAAAATGGGTTTATGTTTTGTTACCAATGCCACGATCTGCTGCCGCTGTAGAGAGGACAGATGTTCACCGTAAATCACATCTTGATGTGATTCCTTCTGTAACCAGGTAACGATCTCTGGCAACGCCTCGGCACTTCCATTTTCTTCGTCACCTTCATAATCCTCCAAAACACCAACACCAACTGCTAGACACTTTTTTGAATTTTCCTTAATTTCAGCCCGGCCAATATCATCACCTGCTAGTTTCCCTTGATCCATTTCACGAGAAAAATATTGTTTAAGAAGGTTTGCATGAAGCGTTTTCTTCTTTCCCTTCATATTAACCACATAATCACATGGTCCCATGATTCCTGTAACCTCATACGGTCCCTTCCACTGCATTAACAATTTGTTTGCCTTCGTCGGCAGTAATACCAAAACGCGATCACCAATCCTGAACTTCCTATCTCTCGCTCCTCTATCGTAGTAATGTTTTTACCTCCCCTGCGATTTGCTCAGCTCCTTCTGAGCTAAGGTTAGTGTGTCATCGAGCTTTTGTCGTAACTCAAAAACATATTGATAGCTGTTCTTCACCTCCTCATCTTGAATATCTTGTGTCCATAACTGCCGTAAAACATGCATAGGGCCCCTTATGATACGCCCGTACAATAACTCAAATGGGGAGAATCCAGTCGATTCCTGAGGCACCTCCCTATATGCGAATAAAGCAGCATTTATGAATCGATGCCACAATTTAGGTTGCTTGTTGCATAGCCGTTTCATCATTGTTTTCAATGTCCCATTAAACATTTCCACTAATCCATTGGACATAGGATGGTAAGGTGTAGACGTAAGTTGCTTGATGCCCAATAGCCGGTTCACCTCTTTCATGCAATCAGAAGTAAATTGTGAGCCCTGGTCACTTAGAACTTCTTCGGGGATCCCCACCCGACTGTATAAATCGACCAATGCCTCTGCCACTGTCTCTGTATCTATTTTCTTTAATGGTACGGCCTCTGGGTATCTAGTAGCATAGTCAACCAAAGTCAAAATGTATCGGTGGCCTGATTCCCTCGCTGGAACAATAGGTCCTATGATATCAATGGCAACCTTCTTGAACGGCACATCAACCACAGGGACTTTTTGTAATGGTACTTTTATAACTGATCCCTTCTTTGCTGTTTTCTGGCAAATCTCACATGATTTACAGTGCATTTTGACATCCTTGCCAATTCCTTTCCAATAAAAGTTGCTTAAAATTTTATCCTTCGTTTTACTGACTCCCAAATGTCCACCGGTTATGCTGTCGTGGGCTATTGACAAAACATGGCTCCTTAATCCTTGAGGTATTACGACTTTTCTGACATTACTCCTTCGTTTCTCATCATAAAAAACTCTGAAAATAATGCCTTCTTTTTGCTCGAATTTTGATTTGCCAACTCTCCTTGAGTTATCAGCCTGAGGCAATGAACGAATGTCTTCATCATCTTGTTGCATTCTAATAATGACATCACGATTCACCATCGGCTGTTGTTCCGCCAATGTGACTTGCAATGGCAACCTATCTCCTTCCTTTTTACTTTGAGCTCGCGTTGTTACCATCGCCATCTTGACCACCTTGTCTATGTTTTCATCGGTTCTTGCTCCATGCACATTACCCACAATCAGATCCACTATTGAATTCTCCACACAAACCGCCTCCACCCTTCCACTCAGGTATGGTGTCGTTATGTTTATCATCGCCTTTTCTCCTCTGATAACCCTGGTTTCTAACATTCTGATCAGCTTTATTTCACCAGTTAATTGGTCATCTCTCACATACTTTCTTTTGACCACCACTACTTCACTTCCTGTATCTCTCAATACTTCAACTTTATTTGATCCTACGAACCCTTCTACAATCACCAACTTTCCTGCTCCAGTTTTTTTGTAGTCACCACCTCTTGGTAATTTTTCATCTCTGGCATCCACGGGTTGGCCAACATTTTCTCCTCCAACACATGCATTTTGGCCCTTATCCCACTGGCGTTTGCCCTTTGAACATTTACGAGCTGGAACATGTGTCGCCGCAGCTCTCTTTGCACTCTTATTGCCGCCCTCCCTTGTATTTGGACAATAGCGTGCTATGTGCCCAGCCCTGTGACACAAGAAGCAATTCACGTCTGATCTTGAACGTCCTTCAGCCATATTTTGCCATTTTCTCTGACCTAATCCGGTCTGTTGCTCCTCAACTTTTTTCCCATTCAGGTAATTACCGTTGCTATTTTGTGTTGCACCAGAGCCACAAGTAAAGCTTCTCTTCCTTGCCTCCAGGAACAATTCCGCAACCCTGGCAATCTCCTCCAGGCTGTCGATACCTCGCTCTCTTAAGTGCATAGACAGATCCTCAGGACACACATCCATGAATTGTTCTTTCACAATGAGGTCTCTAAGACCGTCAAATGCTCTGTCAATTCCCGATAGGCTAATCCATTTCCACAAATAGCCCTTGATTCTTCCTATAAAGATGGATGGTGACTCATCTGCCTGAGGCCTGCTCTTTCTAAATAGATCTCGATACCCCTCCTCTGTGAGATTGTACCTTTTTAGGAGCACTTCTTTCACCTTTACAAACACCAATGCGTCCTCGTATGGCATTCTGGAATACGCCTCCAAGGCTCGACCCGACAAAAGCGCACCCAATGACAGCGCCCAGTCGCTTTCCTGGTTCTAGCGAAAGTTTCGAACCTTGTAATGTATCCAACAAGCTGATCAACACCATCTATAAATGGTGGAAGCTTGGGCTGCCTGGGCCTGTTATCTGTCCCATTCGTATTCCCTCCATTGGCAGCCTCCAATCTCTTGACCTCTAACATGGCTGCTCTCTCGGCCGCCCTATCCGCAACCTCTCTATCGGCCGCCCTATCCGCCATCTCTCTCTCATAATCTCTCGCTCGTTGTACCTCTCTCTCTCTATGTACTCTCTCCTTTCTTCACCTCTCAGTTGAAGGGCATCCACCAGTGCTAATATCTCCTCCAGAGTATTGACTGGCATTCTCGTTGTTTCAGCAGTGTCTATGTATTCCGTGTAATCCCGGACTGAGCCCCCAGAAATGTCACAAGCGTCCTAATACTTATATCTTGACTGCTTGCTCCAAGATTCATACAATTACCGTTTACAAGAATAAAGACACTGCTTGAAATAAAGAAACAACTTTAATGGCGTTTCCTCCTTTTTACATCAACGAACACACCAAACTCTCTCCCTTTCTACCCATATACCAATGACGTCAACAACACAATCACTTTGCACGCTTTCGCACCACTAACCAATAACTTTAAATATCACAAAAGCAAACATCAAACACACCACCGTGCGCAACTCACAACAAGTTACAATGACAAATTGGTCATCCGTGACACACATACACTCAAAAGAACTTCCTCATGTAACATCCACAAAGGGGAATTTTAGAAGAGACTGCGGAAGAGTTCACAGCTTCCATAGAGGTAAATCTTGCTATGTTAATTACTTCAAATACTCTGATACTAATCACAACCATACCGCCATAAAATAGTAACAAAACCTTATGGTTTCTTCTTTGAGTCACAGGAAGCCAATGTAGATAGAAAGCTAAGTGTCTGTTTAATGTGATCTGTCTTTCTCAGCCGTCTTACAGTCCTCACTGCACAATTTTAGTACTCACAGGAGTCTACTTTTTTTGGTAATGAGGCAATCTCTAAAGTCTCCCTTTTTTGGGTAATTAGGCAATCTCCAAAGACTAATGTTGCAGCCATCTATTCTCAATGGTAATAAGAAACTGTTACGTCATTAGCTGTTCTCTTATTCAGTTTATGTCACAACTGAACCAGGGCGCGAAGAGAAAAAATAATTTGCTTGAATCACAAAACAAATATGGGAGGTCATCGTAACTTTATTGTCGATAAAGACCACAATATCACTGGCGGTGTTTTACGCCATTGTCACTGGCAGTGTTTGACGCCATTACCACTGGCGGTGATTGACCCCTATATCACTGGCGGTGTTTGACGTCTATATCACTGGTGGTGTTAGACGTCTATATCACTAGTGGTGTTTGACGTCTATATCACTGGCGGTGTGTGACGCCATTATCACTGGCGGTGTTTGACGCCATTATCACTGGCGGTGGTTAACGCCATTATCACTGGCAGTGTTTGACTAAGGGGTGTTAGAGGTGCCAAATTTTATCGATTATATATGTATATATATCGCTAATATGGCTACTTTCCGAAGATTGATGTCTGAGCCACAGTTAAATGCTCTTTTTTAATTTAAAAAAAATCATCATTCAACTTCAACCTGTTTGATGACGCCATTCATGAATTTACAACAAGACCACAATCTTCGACAGCCGGAACAGTGACAGTACAGCTAATAGAAATAAACGAATCATTGTACACAACACACGGTGGTCAAATGATTTGTGCACATGTAGACGGTTAAAATTACTCTCTCGTTGGTCAGCTAGAGTCAACACTTGACCAACAAAATTAAGAAATAAATGCAGGGGCAGTTCTTAATTCAAAATCATAAGAACTATTGTTTTCACACATTCCAAAGTGAAACAACTTAAAAATATATTTTAAAATACTACAAGCTTAACTTTGTGGTTGACAAATGTATAAACTAAGGATGTTAACGGTAAATACAAATTTAATCGTTAACTTTTGAAAAATTAACGATTAATAAATCGTTAATTTCGATTTAAGCCAAAAATTAAAATTCATGGTGTCATAAGTAACACTTATTAAACTTACTTGTTGAAATCTAAATAACAGTGAAATGAATATATCCTTTCAATGTCATCTTTTAACCAACTACACAAAAAGACAAGTGTGTTTAGATTATTTGGTTCAAGTGACGAGCGGGTCTAATTGACAATATAACCAGCCACGCCGAACAATCATTCACATTTAACTGCGGTAACTGGTATGCGCAAAACGGTCTTAACAACGGAATGAAATTATCCGATATCGGTGTTTTCATTAAGTTTTCACCATTTTAGAGGAATAATGTGTTCAGGAAATTTCATGTAACGCAGTAATTCATCAGAAGAGCTGCCGCCATTTTCTGTCTCTGAGTCAGACTCCATTAATGCCATTAGCTTAATACGCTTTTTTTCATTTGATAAGTAGGCCAAATTTTAGAACCATGGTGGGCAAAATTTATCAACATTTTGAACATATTCCGCCAGTCAACAGTTGAAAACCAAAATGTTCGTGTAATCGTCAGGAAATTTGTTATTATTTATCTGCCTCTACCTTTTTGGTTCACTTTTTGACTTCCAATAATTTGAAAGTGATTGGTCGATTAATCGTTAAAATAATTTAATCGTTAAAATTCTTTAAAGATTAATCGATAAATTAGCTGTTAACTTCCACAGCCCTAGTGTTAACGTTTAAATAATTGTACCCACGAGTTATAAACAGCCATGTCAGGTTTCCAAATGATGCCTTGGGGCACCACCATGTCTTTGATGCCCCCATAGTCGTCTGGATTCCAGGTCAGAAGTTCGTCCGTCCACGTCTAGAAGAGAGAAATTCATTGATCCATGAACAGACAAAGATTACCTCACATTTGGTTTTAATAGAAACCAAAAGAATTTTTATTTTAATCTTATTTTAGAGCTATATAGTAAGTACATAAACATTTAAAGAGTGATGTATTAATTAAGGGCTCTATAGGCTGTAGACAAACAGATCAACTTTCTGTTGTTGGAATTAAAGAATTTATAGGCAGTATAAATACATTTAAATTTAATTAGAGTTGTTAGAATTAAGAATACAATAGATAATAAGTAAAGAGACTTAATAGATAGAAGAGTTGTTTTTGTGTGACTTTAAAAATTAAATTTAAAAGAAATCAACCTGAATTGTTTTGGCGAATACTATTGCAGTCAACACAATTATGTGTGGACACACCTCGATACTATCATTCATACACTTTACATGACCTAATATACTATTTGAACGTTATTCTGTAGAAAGAGAAGAGTTCTGGTGTAATTTTGTGCACTGTTCGGGTCGTTTTAGGATAAAACTATTCTTCTTGGTGCGGCAATACATTTTACAAAAATAAATAAATTGGTTTTGCAAAACATCAAGGTAACGGAGAAAACCAATTTGTGTGTCTATCGAGCCTGGTATATAGATGCGAGACATGGACCACATACACATCCCATTAGCGCAAGCTTAATAGTTTTCACTTGACGTGCCTGCGTCGCATCCTTGGCATTAAATGGCATGATGAAGTGCCAAAAAGTGAGGTCCTGATGTTTCCCAATGTCCAAAGCTTGTTCTCAGTTTTCAGTAAAAGACGCCTGATATGGCTAGGACATGTACAAAGAATGAGCCTGGGTCGGATCCCTAAGGACCTCCTATAAAGAGAACTGGCGTCGGGCAAGAGGAAGACAGGTCGCCCACGTCCTCGATGTAAAGATGTCTGCCAGAGAGACATCAAAGCAGTAAAATAAACTCAAGTCACTGGGAATGCGAAGCGTGGCGCACAGTAGTCCAAGAAGGCGTCATAGTAGCCTTGAAACGAAGGATGGAGAAAACCGCTAATAGAAGAACAAGGAGAAAGGAAAAAACAAACATTGGGAAGCACAGAACTCTTATGAAAAAGCTGTGAAGAAGACTGTCACTCAAGGATAGAACTGTACAGCCACACGGGGAAATAAACCTCAACTCAATGGTGAGCACCAAAGTCTCTCGAGACGGAAGCGATGGCGTTGAATTTTTAATAAATGTTTCGTTTTGATTGGATTTAAGTGCAAACCAAACGGGCACTTTTAGAAGCAATATAAAAAACCCCATTAAATTTAGCAAAGAAAGAGAAGTTTAGGATTGAAGGTTTTCTTAACATCTCATTTGTAAAGGTCTTGTTGACAATGATATATGATTCAAGTTTTCTGGATTATTCAAGCGATCACTTTAATCTCACAGATCTATTTAACACAAGTAACCGAGACATCTCATGGACCACCAAGGAGCACCAAAATTATATTAAACTATATACGACCCGCTACGTAGCATGCGTCGCAGACTTGCTCACAGATAGTGAAAAGAATGAATCAGGAGAGAACTGAAACAAACAGCAGCGCAAAGAAATGAAAACAACGTGAGTGAACGTCGGGGAGGGGGGAGCTAAGCGCCGTAGCATTGTTGGGTTCGACAAATGCGCATTGTGGTTGTTGTTACCTGCCCCCCTCCGCCCCCATCATTTACTACCACGGCTTTCCAATTGTCAATCATAAACTGTGATTGATCGACCCTAGCACGTGTCTTTCGTTGTGCCTATTTTCACACGACTTGTGCTTGTCACGGTGAATTTTATATAGAGACCAACAATGGTAAGATATTAATAAACAGGTGGGGGGGGGGTACCAGCGTTGTATCAGAGCAATTATACTATAAATATTTTATAAAGTCTATGGCTACTCTACTTACAAAGGACAAAAATCCGTTGATAGACAAGACTTGGTTCTTTATATCCTGAAAATATAAATATCGTTGCGGTTATTATTGGCAAGGTAGAACATTTAGTCTATTGGCAAGGTAGAACATTTAGTCTATTGGCAAGGTAGAACATTTAGTCTATTGGCAAGGTATAACATTTAGTCTATAATCAAGGTAGACACATTATCTATTGGCAAGATAGAACATTTAGTCTATTGGCCAGGTAGAACATTTAATCTATTGGCAAGGCAGAACATTTTATCTATTGGCAAGGCAGAACATTTCTTCTATTGGCTACTCATGGGAAAGGTAGGACATCTAATCTATTGGCAAGGCAGAAGTCGATGCATGTATCTCGCAATTAGCTCACCACCAGGTTAAAATTGTTTTAACCATTTTAATTATAGCCAGTGAAATCAATGAGCCATTGTTATGAAAACATCCGATAGTTAAATTTTAAATGTCTGTAATTAAAAATACCAACGATGTGAGAGAAAACCGACTTCAGTTGACAGCATTTACTGCCGTGAGCTACCCCCGCCCCCCAACTATAACACTCAATAGCTAATCATGGCTTAAATTTGTAAATAAAAAAAGAATACTTAAACAAATTTAAGGATTACGCTAAAACACTAAACAGAACTTTTACAACAAAATATTTAGAATATTTTATTGTTATATGTCTTTGCTGAAATTAATTAACTTATATTAGCAATGAATGTTGTTCACCTCTTTATCCCGTAAGTGTTACATTTCTTTATAAACACTTATAGATTATCGCTCCTTTACGGCCGCGGTATGTGTCGATCTGTGCGCGTCAAACTATCAAATATTGACACACCACATCAATTCTCCCATCATGCAGTTTTTTTCAATGTACAGCCTTCCTAATGGTGTTTACTTACAAGGCCCAAAATTGTGGACACGCTGAGTCTGGCCGTGACATTTGTTGGTCGGCTGTAATCAAGACATGGTCTAACACTGGGGGTGTAGTTGCCAAACAGGGCGCTGTGGAGTAAAGTACGTTCTCTTGCGCCCCCAAGGGACCACGCTGTGGCATAAATAATGTATATGGTTAATGATCGATCAAAGTTGGTCACGAACGATTTGTTTGTCTGGGTGGAAAGATTAGATATAATGAGCATAGTTTCAAGGGATAGATCCATGGGTCCATGGGTGATACACACGCACATAGATATAACACTAGCTTGGGAAATACAACCAGACAGGAGGATGATGACGTTTTCTTTCACAGTGGCACCTCGAGATACGAACACAGTCCGTTCCGGGCTCGCTTTCGTATCTTGGATCTTTCGTATCTCGAATAAACTATTGCGTGTAAAATGCCCAATCCGCACCAAGCCAAACAGAAACAACACTAAAAATGGAAAATATCCTGGAGAGCCATCGAAAACAAAGTAGGACTCTTCAATCCCTAAAAGTACACATTACAATATAAATAAATAAATACATAGATAATAAGAAAATGAAAAAAGAATAAAATAAAAATAAATATATATACAAATGTGAGCCCTTAACTTTCGAGTGAGGCGATTAACTATTAATTTCTTTGAAGTCATGGCAATTAAACTACGCTTTCCCTAAGAATTCACGAAAATGTTCACGAATTTATGACACAAACATCAAACCGACTACACAGTAAAATAGAACATGCACGTCACCCACGAACACACAGCTGCGACAAAGCGATAGGGCTGGAAGTCGCTATAGGAGAACAGAACCGTTACATTACGTCCAGTGTTGTGAGCTGTGCGTTTTTTTCGTTTCTTGGAACTAAACTTCTTGCCGTGGTCTTACCTATCTTGGATATTTCGTATCACGAAGCATTCTTATCTCAAGGTACTGACACCACAATGATCTTCAAACAATAAGTTCACATACGAATCTAAGGTTTTCTTAGATGTTTCTTTCAAGTCCAATTCTCTTAATTAATGCTTTTCAAAGGCTATTCCATATCATTGATGAAATCGTTTCAAAAGAGCATTGAAGAGATAATGTAAAGTTGACTGTTTCAAAATTTTTCCCAGAGACCTCATCCCGATTTTTGTAAGTAACTACGTTTGTAAGATTTTAGGCTTTGCTAAATATTTTAGACAGACCATATATAGTGAAATATATCTCCGCCAGACAAATAGATAATGAGAAATATATCCGCCAGACAAATAGATAATGAGAAATACCTCCGGCAGACAAATAGATAGTGAGAAAGATCTCTCTCAGACAAATAGATAATGAGAAATACCTCTGGCAGACAAATAGATAATGAGAAATATCTCCGCCAGACAATAGATAATGAGAAATTCTCCGCCACACAAATAGATAATGAGAAATACCTCCGGCAGACAAATAGATAGTGAGAAATATCTCCGCCAGACAATAGATAGCGAGAAATATCTCTGCCAGACACATAGTGAAAAATATCTCCGCCAGTCAAATAGATAGTGAGAAATATCTCCGCCAGACAATAGATAGTGAGAAATATCTCTGCCTGACAAATAGATAGTGAGAAATATCTCCGCCAGACAAATAGATAGTGAGAAATATCTCCGCCAGACAAATAGATAGTGAGAAATATCTCCGACAGACAATAGATAGTGAGGAATATCTCCGCCAGACAAATAGATAATGAGAAATACCTCCGGCAGACAAATAGATAGTGAGAAATATCTCCGCCAGACAATAGATAATGAGAAATTCTCCGCCAGACAAATAGATAATGAGAAATACCTCCTGCAGACAAATAGATAGTGAGAAATATCTCCGCCAGACAATAGATAGCGAGAAATATCTCTGCCAGACACATAGTGAGAAATATCTCCGCCAGTCAAATAGATAGTGAGAAATATCTCCGCCAGACAATAGATAGTGAGAAATATCTCTGCCAGACAAATAGATAGTGAGAAATATCTCCGCCAGACAAATAGATAATGAGAAATATCTCCGCCAGACAAATAGATAGTGAGAAATATCTCCGCCAGACAATAGATAGTGAGGAATATCTCCGCCAGAAAAATAGATAGTGAGAAATATCTCAGCTAGACAAATAGATAGTAAGAAATATCTCCGCCAGACAAATAGATAGTGAGAAATATCTCCGCCAGACAAATAGATAGTGAGAAGTATCTAAAGCAGACCAGACTGGGAGAAATACGCTCGTATCCCCAATAAGAGATTGCCGAGAAATCTGATTAATCAATGTTAAGTGACGTAACTCGCAGTGTACTGCCGTATAATTTGCTCACGTGAGACAATTTACTCTGTGTGCAAATAATGGAGGCCAAAGCTAAACATGAATATTAATATCAATTCTAGAATACCAATTAGTGCTACCCCTTCCATCCTCCCACCAGGATAAGTCTCAATAAACGTTATGCACTCTCTTGAATTTGATGTACATTACAAGGCTTCCTAGATGTTACCATTAAACTAACGTTTACATTACAAGGCTTCACAGTTTTTACAATTAAACAAAAGTTTACATTACAAGGCTTCTAAGATTTTACCAGTAAACTTAAGTTTACATTTCAAGTGGGGCTGTTATCGATTAATTTAAATTTAATCGTTAACTTTTGAAAAATTACCGAATAATTAATCGATAATTTTGATTAAGCTAAAAATAAGATGTATGACGTCATTAAATTGAAAAGTTCATAAAATGTCTATAACTTAAGTATTTGATTTAAACAATGTAATATTTTTAGGAGATATATTAATATTGTGTTAAAATAAACATTGTTTTTACTTAATTAACAATAACAAAATTAAAATTCATTGACATTATTTTGAACTACTTATAATAAATATATCTCAATCTCCTAAAACTATTATATTGCCTGTTTTTGTTATTTCCTTTGAATTTTCACAATTTTCAGTTAAATGACGCCACACATCTTATTTTTAGCTTTAATCAAAATTATCGATTAATTATTCGGTAATTTTTCAAAAGTTAACGATTAAATTTAAATTAATCGATAACAGCCCTAGTTTTAAAAGGTATCTACCATGCACACTTTACAATGATCAAATATGTTGATCAAAGATTCTTAGCTTTGTTAGAGAAGATTCTTATGATTATAGTGCCAGGATCACGTTTCTCATCTAACATTGTGATTAGAATCGCGACACTAGCGACAAGGTCGGACTCTGCTAGTGACACTTAACTTGTGTGTCAATAACAATTAGGTCTGACACTGTCAGTGACACATGCCACATGTGTAATCAAAGTTGACATCTGACTCTGTCACCTGAATTTCTACAATGCTGAACATTTACTGAACATTTACTAAGGTCATCAAACACCTACCCTTAGAAACAGCCAGCAAAAACACAATTGTTGTTATAGTCACGTGATCCAGCATATTTCTTCCTTACACAAACTTTTAAAGTTTAGCTAAAAGCACGTCCCCATAAGTGTTTAACAACATCAATAACATGCCTCGCTAGGCCCAGTATTATATGCTGTGTATGCATCTTGAGGTCATCTTTATGTCCATTAGTTAAACGATCACATAAGTTCAACATCAATCTATGCACATATCCTAAACTGCTCAAGAAAAAAAAGAAAGCATGCCCAGAATAAAAAAAAACGTGTTGGAATAAATCCATTACACATAACAAACATTGAATAAAGCAAGCGCCAACACGCTCCCAGATTATTATTCAATACTCTGTAACAAAAACACAAAAGAGAAATCCAAACATTTTGAGTGTTGTTGCAACACTTCTTTGACGGGCATTTCATTAAACCATGGCGGTACCGCGGGCCCGACACGAAATGTTCATAGAAATAGAAGCGTATTCACCGAATGGCCATAATTCGAGAGGTTACCTTCCCTGATCTGTTAGAATGCGTTTGAATAGGTTCGTGACTTTTAACATAGAACTCTGTCAGATAATCTCGGTCCTAACTGATCTGATTAAGTTTAACTGTGACATTATCATTCCATATTAATTCGTCATACAGAGGTTGAATAACTTCGATCTCAGAGAGCCAGCAGGACGCGTCAAATTTATTTTTGCACTGATGAAACCCCTTCCAATAATTACGTCGTTGACGGAGGGGCGGGGTTGTAAACTGGGATTAGCCCAGGAATGATGTCAACTGATCCCGGTGTTTGGATTCTGCCGTACGGATCACGTGACAAGTTGTGCTCCGTCATCCACACCAGGTGTTGGTTGACAAAACCAGAATCACAGAATTCAATAAACGAACTTTTTTTGGGGGGTTCATCAAGCGCTAATCATGCTAAAAATATTGCTCTTCCATTTGGATAGTCAGTTAATGTTAGAGTTTTAAGTGAGTGTTAATGTTAGAGTTGCTAAGTGAGTGTTAATGTTAGAGTTGCTAAGTGAGTGTTAATGTTAGAGTTGCTAAGTGAGTGTTAATGTTAGAGTTGCTAAGTGACTGTTAATGTTAGAGTTGCTAAGTGAGTGTTAATGTTAGAGTTGTTAAGTGAGTGTTAATGTTAGAGTTG
>MUZC01000513.1:219702-231182 GCA_002072015.1 Radix auricularia
TACGTGAGTGTTAATGTTAGAGTTGCTAAGTGAGTGTTAATGTCTTAGAGTTGCTAAGTGAGTGTTAATTTTAGAGTTGCTAAGTGAGTGTTAATGTTAGAGTTGCTAAGTGAGTGTTAATGTTAGAGTTGCTAAGTGTGTGTTAATGTCTTAGAGTTACTAAGTGAGTGTTAATGTTAGAGTTGCTAAGTGAATGTTTATGTTAGAGTTGCTAAGTGAGTGTTAATGTTAGAGTTGCTAAGTGAGTGTTAATGTTAGAGTTGCTAAGTGAGTGTTAATGTTAGAGTTGTTAAATGAGTGTTAATGTTAGAGTTGCTAAGTGTGTGTTAATGTTAGAGTTGCTAAGTGAGTGTTAATGTTAGAGTTGTTAAGTGAGTGTTAATGTTAGAGTTACTGAATGCTGAATTTCTTGGAGTTTGGTTAAATATGTCACATCTTCGTTGTAAGCAGTTGATGGGAATAGTGTTTTGTGTGTGTGTATGTTTTCTTTTTCTTTTTTTCTCTTTTTGTTTTCACTGTTTCTTAAACTACTTCCATGTCCCATTATTCAGTCAAATATGTCAGGAGTTTTCTACCCCACACCACCCCTCTCAACACAGTCAGCCTGGAAATTTAAGGATGGGGTCTATGCCAATCCACATGTCGCACTTATTAAATCACTTTGCGATGGTTCTTCCTTGGACCAAGTCGCGTGTTACGTGGTAAAGACAGGAGCGTACGCAAGTCACAGCACATTGGCGCTGTACCTCAGCGCAAAATCACCGGAGCGTGTCGGAAAATCTGAATTGGTAAAAAAATAAAAGAATAAACTTGTTACCTACTTCTATGTTCAAAATAGCACCCCTACCATACATATTAACTGCCCCTTCTGTACATAAGATTATTGTGTCATACGCTTATCCATGGTTAATGTATTGGTTATTCATGTTTGATCAGGCGATCCATTCCAAGTCTTTTAGACGGGACGAACGAGAACTTGTATGTGTTTGTTCTTGCATACGGAATCAGAAAAGTGTTTTTATTCCATGTCTCTATCTAAGCGTTGTCTTTGATTAGCGTTGTGTGGAATTTCCAAGTTTTAATTAATTGCTTTATGCATCATTACTACTTCACTCCTTATTTTTCTATCCTCTAGTGCAGGGGTCTCCAAGCTTTTCTGCCGGAGTGCCACATTAACTGCCAAACAGCAGTATGGGGGCCGACTATACACTAGAAGTAAAAAAAAAATGAATAAAAGAAATAGTAGAAAGTAAAAATATCATCTTTTTGTAGATTTAAAGGTCTCCGATGAGAGGGCCACACGGGCCGTCGTTTGGACACCCCTGCTCTAGTGCAGTGGTCCCCAACCCCCAGGCCGTGGAACAAACGGTACTGGCCACAAAAAACCCCTTTAAGTATTTTTTAAAAATTTATTTATAGCCATGTTTTTCTCTTTGGATTGTGCATCTTCCATAACAGAGGCAAGGGCTTTTAACCCATTTTGTTGGCATCACGTCGAAATACCATCATCAATGACATATTAGCGCAGATCGGACAACCGCCTACAATTAATCTCTGCGCTCTTTTGTCGGTGCTCTTATTTTGGCGCTCCATTGTCGTGCGCGCTTTTGCACCTGAATATGAACCTACGCACTGTATCATTCATAGGGTAATGGAAGCCGAAAAAAATGTCTCTGAAATTAAAAATTGTATTCATTGATGTTGCTAAAGTTATTAACCACTAACACGCCCATCACTCAAGCCTGTTCGAACCCATCTTACAACCCATCTTACAACCCATTCTACAACCCATCTTACGAGCCCCGAAAACCGCATAAATGAATCCCTAATTACACGTAACATTGTATTAACTGAACCTCTGTTATACAATTATTAGTTGTAATAGTTTTTCAATGACCCAAATGGTTCCCATAAAAGAGGTCATTTCGGTGCCACTATTTAAATAGCCTTTGATGCTTATTTTGAATCACAATTTTCAGCCTATACATTTTTACTAAGTACTATTTGATTTAGTTGTAATTAAGGAAAGTAAAATGACATCGTTGGCTCACACAGTTGCTTAACGCGAAATCTTACTGTAACGAAAGTCATGACTCATGTTGAGGTGGTAATTTGAAGAAGGGTATAGTTTTCGTTTTTTTTTCTAAATTATCTTTAGTCGAGTAAAACCTTGTTCTATGTTTTTCGGTGTGTCTGTGTGTGTCGGTGTGTGAGTATTAGCCAACAGGTTTTTGGGTATCACGTGTCATGTGTTTCGGTAAAAAATTGTTCCATTTGATAAAAAAAAATGTAATTTTAAGAAGCAAATCCCTTGGGCATACCATTATACATGTCAACAATTGACAGCTAAGATGAAAAAAAAAAGATATTTATTAGACTTACCATCGCGTTAAATCATTTCTCAAGAAGCATTCACACTAAATTATGCATACACAACTAATGAAGTCATATTACATTATATTAAATTATGTATGCAGACTATCCATTAAATCATAATAATGTGTACAACAATAATGACATTGATGATACTATAAGAAATAGAACATAAAACGATGAATTAAATTACATTTATATAAAAAATACCAAGAAATTAACGAAAGATGAAATCTAAATTATACAATAAATAGTCAATAAAAATCATTTTTGGGCAGACACAACAAATTAAAGGACTAAGTACAGTACATTATATTGGAGGTAATCAAAACATTGTCTTCCATTTAAGGGAAACACATTGCACATGGAAATAAAAACATACAAAACACTACATAAAATCACTGAAGCATATCTTCATATGTACAAAAACCGCTAAGAATTTTTGTGAGGAGAGCGCATATTTTTGAAATTATAGAAGATTATCACTGATAAAATCAGCCTGTTCCTTAAAAAAACACTTTATACATCACCAAGCTTTCTCTTCAACCGCTTGCCTTGGCCTTGCGCTAGATGACGTAGCAATCTATTTATACACTGAGGTCGTCTGGGAACGACTCTAAAAATGGTAAAAACCTGGTATCTTTGATGTAATATAATAGTTTTCATAATAAAAGTTTGTACTTTTGGCGTGAATGCATGTGGGAAAGGGCAGGGAGGAAGGTACATTATTTGTAAACCAATAGTATCCAAGATACAATACTGGTAGTTAATAAAAAGAAAATGTTGGCGACGAGAAACAATTTATTCAATTTGTATGCACGTGACAATGTCTTTGGTTTCTGGGCGTGGCCATCAATCGACGGACTTATTTTAGCAGTGATCTTTGTACAAATTTTCCACATTGCAGCGTGTCTCAGAAGGTCAACGGAGTGTTTTGAGGGAATCTCCTGCTGTGTACGGGTGACAACTTCAGTAGTTTGTGGGTCGTTTCTGGGCCGTGAAATTTGATCGCGTTCCTCAAGGATGTTGACAATGAGAACGATAGCATTGAACACCACGCCCAGGAATGATTGAATGAAAAGTAACGTCATGTAGATCACTGAAAACAGCATAGTAAAATTATTGATATTTCAAGGTCTTCATTCGACGTGTTTATGGAAAGGGGTTTAGTACTAAATGAAAAATATATTTAAATAGGGACCTATATTTATGAAACAATGTACGTATACGAAACACAATTTACGATATTTAAAAAACCATTGAGATAAAGAAAAATAACTCTGTCACCAACAAGATTTTAAAGTTCATTAGCCTAAAACTAAAATAAGAGATTAAAAGTGAAAAAAATATGTTGATAATATTATTAGATGAAAATCAGATTGCAAACGAATAAAATATTACACTAAATTGGGTATTAAAGTAACGGAATAATCTACTGAGGAATTTTACCCAAAATAGAAACATTTTCTGAATTCTGTGGAATTCGTCCAGATATAAAATCTATGATGACCGTGAAGGACAGCAGCACTGTAATGGCCACCATCAACTTCTCTGGTTCTGACGGCGACAGGAGATACGGCACAGCACACATGATGGCCAGCATTGTGATAGGCATCATCAAGCTAAACGAGAAATAGAGACTTAGACAGGAAGGAAATATAAGGGGAGTCTTGGACAATCGTTTATATACAGGAGATAGAGACTTAGACATGAAGCAAATATATGGGGAGTCTTGGACAATCGTTTATATACAGGAGATAGAGACTTAGATATGGAGGAAAATCTGCATCTGCAAAAAATACATAAAAAGGTATATACAAATAATTTGACATTTAAATGAAAGGAAGCTATGAAATGAAGCTATGAAATGAAGCTATGTAAGGAAGCTATGAAAGGAAGCTATGACAGATTACTTTGAAAGGAAACTATGAAAGAAAGCTATGAAAGGAAACTATGACAGAAAGCTATGAAATGAAGCTTTGTAGGGAAGCTATGAAAGGAATCAATAAAATGAAACTATGAAAGGAAATAATGAAAAGATTATTTAGGCGGAACATGAATAGACTAGATATATCCACACATACTTAGTTTTAAAATATAAACCAACAACATACAATTTTTATATCAAGTTTTATTTATCTTTCAAATAATATTGTGAGCATATTTTGGGAAATATTCTAGAAGGTATCGTAATCTAAAGAAAAGTGTACGAAATATTACATCCATAAATCAATTTTGCTTTCCATTTTCTATTGCCGCACCCGGACAACCTTTAAACAACAAAAATGTCATGCCATTTTTACAACGCAAAAGGTCTTTATAAATACTATGTCTGAAATAT
The DNA here is from genome assembly GCA_002072015.1 of Radix auricularia. Taxonomy (NCBI): domain Eukaryota; kingdom Metazoa; phylum Mollusca; class Gastropoda; family Lymnaeidae; genus Radix; species Radix auricularia. The sequence continues at coordinate 224,417 of MUZC01000513.1, forward strand.
GTGTTCAAATTAAAAATTACAAAAGATAAAAAAAAAAAAACATATTTCTATTGAATTCTTCATTCAATGAAGGAAATCTTCATTTACTTTTTAGGTAGCATATAATATAAATAAACCAAGAGATCGAAAGACAAATATTTATTGAATCATCAAAGTACTAATGACGACAACGATCAGCGCCAAAGCGACTATGTTAAAGATCAGAAAAAATGTGTTCAGCTTTTCGGCTCGCGACCACTTGGGTTGGTTTCTGAGTGAAGAATCTATGGACGCCTTGTCGTCGGCCGATGAAGAAGAATCGCGATCGTTCTTGACTCGACCAGTCGTGAAGCTGCTGTCTTCTAGGTGACCAGTCACGTGCAGTGGGTGCTTAGAGTTATCCATGTTTTCAGACAGTGCGTCTTGACCGGAGTCCCTAATGTCCTCAGCCGCCCTGAGATCACGTCTGTGAATAACGATGACCATAGCATTGCCGGCCACGGACAGGAAGGACAAGAGAAGTAATGTGTCCACGTAGACAACTGGGGAGAGAAACGGGGGACAATAAAAGAAAGCCATTCATAAAATGTTCAAGGCTCAGTAAAATAGTTAAACTGTTGTCTTCAGATACAAAGGATAAATAATTATCTCTAAAGTAGTCTAAAGATTAAATTTAAACGGTGTACATAAAATAAATAAATATTTTGATTAGTGCTAATACAAATGTATTGCTGTTTTTTTTTTGAGGAGTTAAAACACCAACACTAATAATAAACTAGATTCTAGAGCAAAAAGTCAATCAAAATATCAACTGACCAATCAATGATATGTTGTCCGAGGTCTCTGGCAGGTCATTGTCAATGACACCTAGAAAGACAGTAAATGACAACAGAACTGTGATGGCCACTGACACCTTCTCCGGTTCTTCCGGTGTCAGGAGAAAAGACACGACACACAGGACAGCCAGGAGCGTAACCGGAATCAGGAGGCTGGCGGGATCGGTACGAGAAAGATTAGTTTGCGTGAAAAGCCGGGGCTTTTTTGTGTGCCGGTAAGCATCGGTACGGCGTACCGGCACCTTTTTCAATGTGGGGGAAAAATTATTACTTTTCTTGTTCATATAATTAATTTGTTAAAATTGAATTATTTTACTCACCGAGTACCGGCACCTATTTCTTTTATTAAAAAAAATGCTAATAGCAAAATTAAGTGTCTGTTTGAGGCGAAGCGACGAAATTTCATGATATGGTTTTAAAATGAATTTTTTGACAAAGAATTAAGTCATAACATGTAAATGAAAAAAATGTAAAACTTCTGACAGTGAAGTGAAAAATCCAAATTTTGAAAAAGACTACAAGAGAACACAATCATCTTAGAACAAACATTTAGAAATTATTATTATCGAATTTCTCCAATTTCTTCATGCCCCACTAATGTTAAAGCTTTTTACATATAACAATATGAAATAAAAAATCTGAACTAACTACAAAGAAGAGATTAGCACGTTGAAAGCTATGGAAAACTCTTATTAACTGTAATGTTTCTACTCACGTCATTGCCAGGTAAGCTTGACGTGTATAGTAACTTTAATGTTTTTACTCTCGTCATTGCCAGGTAAGCTGGACTTATATAGTAACTTTAATGTTTCTACTCACGTCATTGCCAGGTAAGCTGGACGTCTCTTTAACTTGAGCTTAAAGTCGATCGTGCTGTAGTACTTGCCAGAGAATTCATTGAGGTAAAGAACCGCACCGGCGTCGGTGACCCAAAACTGACTGTTGGCTACCATCTCTTCCATACTGATGGGTGACTCTGCTGGTACCAGCTGGATACATAGACATATAAATACTGATGGGTGACTCTGCTGGTACCAGCTGGATACATAGACATAAATACTGATGGGTGACTCTGCTGGTACCAGCTGGATACATAGACATATAAATACTGATGGGTGACTCTGCTGGTACCAGCTGGATACATAGACATATAAATACTGATGGGTGACTCTGCTGGTACTAGCTGGATACATAGACATATAAATACTGATGGGTGACTCTGCTGGTACTAGCTGGATACATAGACATATAAATACTGATTGGTGACTCTGTTGGTACCAGCTGGATACACAGACATATAAATATTGATGGGTGACTCTGCTGGTACCAGCTGGATACATAGACATAATGGATACTGATGGGTGACTTTGTTGGTACTAGCTGGATACATAGACATATAAATACTGATGGGTGACTCTGCTGGTACCAGCTGGATACATAGACATATAAATACTGATGGATGACTTTGTTGGTACCAGCTGGATACATAGACATATAAATACTGATGGGTGAATTTGTTGGTACCACCAGCTGGATACATAGACATATAAATACTGATGGGTGAATTTGTTGGTACCAGCTGGATACATAGACATATAAATACTGATGGGTGACTCTGCTGGTACTAGCTGGATACACAGACATATAAATACTGATGGGTGACTTTGTTGGTACCAGCTGGATACACAGACATATAAATAATGATGGGTGACTCTGTTGGTACCAGATGGATACATAGACATATAAATATTTATGGGTGACTTTGTTGGTACCAGATGGATACTTAGACATATAAATACTGATGGGTGACTCTGCTGGTATCAGCTGGATACATAGCCATATAAATATTGATGGGTGACTCTGCTGGTACCAGCTGGATACATAGACATAATAAATATTGATGGGTGACTGTTGGTACCAGCTGGACACACATACATAATAAATATTGATGGGTGTCTCTGTCGGTACAAGCTGGATACATAGACATAAAAATACTGATGGGTGACTCTGAACTGACTCTCCTGGTACTAGCTGGGTACAAATGACGGAAGGATAATTTTTTACTTTACTCTGTTAAAGATATCGATACTTGCATTAAACAACGAACTAAACAACAATGCAACCATTTCATGAAGGCTTTATGACGTCACGATTCAAACAACATAAATTAAAACAATACAAAAATAACACTTAATAATAGAACTACCAGAGTTTAAACATAGTTATAAATTATTGACTAGCATAATATGAAAAAAGAATTCAAACTTACAAGGAGAGAAGTGTTCTCAATCATCCATGACGTCAACTCTATTGGACACACATTTTCATCAAAGGGATATTTAGAAACATCGACCTGCAAGGATGTTAAGAGAATGATAAAATGTGACATTCTAAACATATGTCATGAAATTGTTGTAGAAGAACACGTTAGATTTTGACTTAGAAGATTTTTAGACTACATTTAAAACAATATATGTAACAAAGTGTGATTTTATACTAAATGTTTGTGCTGTCTATAGTAAAATGACCAGGTCTTCATTTCAAAGTGTCTATATTAACAATGATCAGGTCTTCATTTCAAAGTGTCTGTATTAAAATGATCAGGTCTTCATTTCAAAGTGTACTATTCTCCATAAACACTGTCTTGTTAATAGATTTGGTATGTGACGAATCAATCAAATCTATATGATAATAACGTTTATGAACATTTTGGTCAATTTTAGGTTTATACATAATATATATATATATATGTCTCCGTAACTCGAGACCCCTCACGCACATTCATCCGCCAGAATGTGTGCTCCTTGGCGATGGTGTCCCACATATTATGGTCTATCTGCGCCAGTGACAGATCTTTCTAGCAGTCTTGCTTGAAGCGCAGATAGGGGCTGCATCTCCTCCCCATACTAGTCACCAGCTGCCAGTAAAGAAGGACTCTTGGAATACGCTCCAAGTTCATCCAGCGGACATGACCCAAACATCGCGGGCGCTTCTCACTCGGGATTGACTGCATACTCAGCATATGGTATTGCTGTAAGCAGCTTTATTTGCTTGGCGTAGGTCATCCAGCTGTCGCTGCCATAAGGAAAGTGTGCTGAGCACGCAGGCCTGGAAAGCAGGGAGTTTCGTCCTGTCAGTGAGCTGCGCATTGTTCCACACTCTTTGATTCAGCCTAGCCATTAACAATGCGGCTTTGCCGATTCTGGTTTCTATTTCCTTTTCCAGTGAGACTGTGCTTGTGATGTTGCTGCCAAGGTATGTAAAATCCTCGACGACATACAATGTGTTTCCCTCAATGGAGGTTGCTGGGAGAAAGTCTGTGCCTTATATCATAATGTTGGTCTTTTTGTGGCTAATCGTTAAACAAAAACTTTTTCATGCCCTAGAACTTGTTGACCAGCTGTGCGAGGTCATATCTCTGTATTTGAGGTAAGAGCTGCGTGATCCGCGAAAAGCAACTCTCTGAACAATACGGTTTCCACTTTGCTCTTTGCACGAAGCCGACTGATGTTGTAGAGGCTTCCATTCGTTCTGGTATGAATGTTCACATCCTCTGAGCATTTCTTGAACGCATGTCGCAACAGCGTCAAGAAGGAGATATCAAAGAGTGTTGGTGCCAGCACGCATCCCTGTTTGACTCCGCTACAAAATGGGAAAGGTTCTGAGGTGGCACCATGGAGAGCAGTGTGGTGTGTATATTGGTGTGGAAAGACATCATAAAGAGCAAGGTGGAGTGTATATTGGTGTGGAAGGACACCATGGAGAGAAGCCGCGGCAAACATCCCAGTTTTTTTTCCAGTAAACGTAGCGAACCCTTGCGCTGACCAGGTCAAATGCCTTTGTTGAGGTTATGAAAGCAACGAATGATAATTCACTAAATGACCTATAGTAGAGTGACTAGGAGTGACCTGACATGTATAACTATGGTAGACTGACCAGAACTGACCTGACATGTATAACTATAGTAGACTGACCAGAACTGACCTGACATGTATAACTATAGTAGACTGACCAGACACTTATAACCACGGTAAACTAATCAGAACTAAACTGACATGTATAACTATAGTAGACTGACCAGACACTTATAACCACGGTAAACTGACCAGAACTGACCTGTCATGTTTAACTATAATAGACTGACCAGAACTGACATGACTTAATAACTATAGTAGACTGACCGGAACTGACATGACTTAATAACTATAGTAGACTGACCGGAACTGACATGACTTAATAACTATAGTAGACTGACCGGAACTGACCTGACATGTTAACTATAATAGACTGACCAGAACTGACCTGACATGTATAACTATAATAGACTACCAGAACTGACCTGTCATGTTTAACTATAATAGACTGACCAGAACTGACATGACTTAATAACTATAGTAGACTGACCGGAACTGACATGACTTAATAACTATAGTAGACTGACCGGAACTGACCTGACATGTTTAACTTTAATAGACTGACCAGAACTGACCTGACATGTATAACTATAGTAGACTGACCACAACTGACCTGACATGTATAACTATAGTAGACTGACCAGAACTGACCTGACATGTATAACTATAGTAGACTGACCAGACACTTATAACCACGGTAAACTAATCAGAACTGACCTGACATGTATAACTATAGTAGACTGACCAGACACTTATAACCACGGTAAACTGACCAGAACTGACCTGTCATGTTTAACTATAATAGACTGACCAGAACTGACATGACTTAATAACTATAGTGGACTGACCGGAACTGACATGACTTAATAACTATAGTAGACTGACCGGAACTGACATGACTTAATAACTATAGTAGACTGACCGGAACTGACCTGACATGTTAACTATAATAGATTACCAGAACTGACCTGCCATGTTTAACTATAATAGACTGACCAGAACTGACATGACTTAATAACTATAGTAGACTGACCGGAACTGACATGACTTAATAACTATAGTAGACTGACCGGAACTGACCTGACATGTTTAACTATAATAGACTGACCAGAACTGACCTGACATGTATAACTATCATAGACTACCAGAAGTGACCTGACATGTGTAACCAGGGTAGACTGACCAGAACTGACCTGACATGTTGCATCGATATTTATTATTGGCTCCCATCTGACCTTGCCCTCGAAGTTGACTTCTGCTAGAAGATTCTCACCTCCCAGGTAAATCTCGTCTTCTATTCTTAGTAAGAGAAGACATCAAGCTCGAAATAAACAATTTTATGGATTATAAAAGCTCAAATAGGTGAAAAGATCAAGTAATTTCCAGCAACATTCAACCATTTATAAATTTGCTTTTCTCTTTTCATTAGATTTGATTTAAAATAAATTTGCTTTCATTATTTGAAAGAACAATAAAAAAAAAAAACACGTAAAAACAAAGTTTTTACTATAAATCCTTTAAATACGACACAAAACTAAATGTATGTTCATTACAATACGCATCGCACGACAATCCAAAAATCCTAAACATTAGTTATGTCTGAAATATATAAAGGATCTATAGTAAAAAAAAATCATGTTAAGCCTGGTACCTATTGGAATTCAGGACGTGTTAGCGCATTTTCGTATTATGTATCAGTACTTATGTTAGATATCAGAATTATGTAGTTATCAGTAATTGTGTTTAGATTTTAGACATATTTTTATGAATTTTCTTGTGTAATGAATATACCTGACATTTTTTTTTATTTAAAAGTCATTTCTTTACATTTAAAAAAATAAATATTTTCTCTTTAATCCAACTACAAGTCACCACAAATGATGACGTAAAACTCTCTAAACTTTTACACATATTCTAATGACGTCAACTAAAAAAAAAACAACTAATTCTTTAGCACCCTTTCGCACCACTCTTCAATGCTTGAAGAAGTATGCATTCGACTTCCGGCAATGGCGGCCGTTCCGTGCGCTAGTGTTA
>MUZC01000514.1:7001-23751 GCA_002072015.1 Radix auricularia
TTAAAATATGTTAAAGCTCATATAAGGGTGAAAACACAACACTTTGGGCACTTGGCAAAAATATATTGTCATTGTCCTTCAAGGCAGTAAACTCAACAACCTCCAAAATATTTATGTCGCTCCTAATCCGTCGGATACTAAAACTAAAATGTTTAGTAAGTCATTAAATGTCTCACATTCATTTATATATAAACTATATTTGAAATTATTTATAGACGAACATTAATTACATTCCATTACTGTTAAAAATAGCAAAAACAGGGAAAGTAGTCATTTACAACCATTTAGTGTTAAATAACAGTATAAATGTGTTAAAAAACGGATTAATATTTACAGCATAAATTAATACCGGATTTTATTGTAAATGATAATAAAATACATTATCTTACTGTTTTTTTTACAAAAACAGTAAAAAAAAATTCATTTACAGCCGTTTAGTGTAAAATAACGGTATATAAGTGTTAGAATACATTGCATTTTTTACAGTGTACTTTTATTAACTTTACAATTTTGATAACATCGGACATGACAATCTCTAGTACAGGTTCCAAATGTTTCACAAGCAGAGCTTGACGATGATACAGTGGTCAACTTCAATTTAGGGATTCCTCTCTCTTTCGAAAGCCTAAAAACCACGAACATGACCAAACGTAGCTGGTAGCTCCATAAACAATCACAGCAATACCGTCTCCCTATTGTACATTAACCTTTTTAAAGTATTCATTAACTTTTTGGAGTACATCGATTCCATGACATCGCAATTAGAGAGGAGGAAAAAAATAATTTACTATTCTTCTTTCCTTTTTAACGAACATTTAGATCTATGCGTGGTCTTATCAAGCTAATTAGCAACGAATTTAAGCTCATTTATAGAGTGTGGCTTCTGGTTCAATTTAGAATTGGGGCGGGGGGGGGGGCTTTCTTCCAAGCGTATACGTGAACATGACTTATTTGGAATATATTTAGCGCATTTTATTAGGCCCAAATAATTCCCTTTACAGTCCAAACGGGGTCATTTATCCCTGAAAGAAGTAGTTATATTACAGAAGGCAAAGGAAAGATAATGTTACACAATCCTTATTTCAGAACATTTTTAAATGAAAGTTTAGGTCGAAATTTTAAAATAAAATAAATCGAAACGAAATAATGTTGTTTATTTTTTTGAAATTTAAATATCGAAAAAAGTTGCTAATAATAAGTTTTAATTGTTCGTCTTTTCTCATTTAAATCCTCGGCCACCATACTCCCCATGATGTTGGTCGTCGTTTCTTTGAAATTTGTGATTTTTACAAACCTATTTTGTTTTGTTTTTAAGGTATGCATATTCTTTCAATTATAGTTGACATCCTTTGTACAAGCGCCAATTTTTAAACAAACTTTAAACACATTTGTATTGCTCCATATTTCATTTCGTCCAATTAGCCGTTAATACTGATTCTGGTACGGACATATTTGGTTTATATTAATACGTCATTACTACTCTAATTATTGTAATGTTGAGATGAGATGACAGTATAGCACTGGTCAGCTAACCTATAAAGTCAAAACTCATTCACTCTGGTCCAAAACTAAGAGTTTATAAATTATAGGGATTCAAATACTGGGAAACCTTTGCTAAAAAGAAACGTAAAAAGTTTAGTACGGGTGGGGTTCGAACCCACGCGGAAATAATTCCATTGGATCTTAAGTCCAACGCCTTAACCACTCGGCCACCATACTCCTTGTGTTGGTAGTCATCGCTTCTTTAATAATTGTGTCATTACGAACATGTATTGTTTTATTTTTAGATTGTGCCTATTCTTTCAATAATTGAAGATTTCTCAGCAAAATTAATTTATTCATATAACATTCGTAAAAAAAACTTCATAGACATAATACATGTATTTTAAATGAGTTTTTTTTTAAAATTCTGATTTGATTGTTAGAATGTACAGGCATGAGTGGCGTGGCACAGAAGAGAAAGGTCAGATTCAGAAATATCAGTGTATCACCAGCTGTTACTGTCCTGTGTTACACTTCACCTCATTCACAGATGCAACCCGCCCCCCNNNACCCCCCCCCCCCCCCCCCCCACTTTATCATCCTCTTCATATATTATTTAACTGAGTTATTTTTCCCCCGATGTAACGACTACATACAGTTAAGACACCTGTCCATACTCATAGCCGGCAATATGGTAATGTGTGTTTAGTTTGAACTGTGTTAATATTTATAGCTACCAAGCCAGCGTTTATCCCGGTTGTTACAACTAGCCGACCCGCGGCGTAGCATACGCCGCTAATGATTTAGTGATGGGTGAAGACTTCCTGAATATCACAGTTTGTCCAAATGGGGTGGGTTTGGGAAAACGACTGTGAGTGAATGAAAAGAAGGAACTCTGGAGAGAGCAATATACAATTGTCCATGACTGAGTGTGTGACTACTTTTCTGTCACTGAGCACAACGGAGAGCACGAAGTTATTATGCCAAATCGAGAAACAAAGCTTAGGGGCCGTCCATAAATGACGTCACGCACCTAGGGGGGGGAGGGGGGTCCCACTTTTGTGTCGATGCGTGACGTGGGGGAGGGAGGGGGGTTGAAGAAATGTGACGTCACATCGAAAGGGTAACTCTAAATAAAACTTCCTCTGAAATATTTGGTCACTTAAAATTTATTTAATGACTTTTTTTCTTTAATTCAATGCTTCTAAATGTGCCGGTCGATAGGCTATCAGACGCCGGTTGGCGTAAGTTAACAAGACACGAAAATTAAATATAATTATAATTCTTAAGTTTGAGAATTCACAAGAGAACATAGGAAATTGTTAACCTGCGTCGTTTGATCTTGACATCAAAGCTTATGTGATGTAACCGCAGTTTCGTTCACTCGCGGCAGGAGTCTGCGAACTTTTTTTTTTCCGTACCCCCCCCCCCCCCCGAAACTGCTACTGGTGAGTTTTACAAACAGGACAAGTGTCTAAAAAGATCTGAATAGGATTATATGTTGATATTTTAAGTCAAAACGACACAGAATATCCATTTGGGGGTGGGGGGTGGGGGGGAAATCTATTTGATACAATAATAAAAGTTTTAAGTTTGCTATAGTTTTTCGATTGGTATTTTTGTCAAACAACTCTGGCCATTCTATAATAATAAATGTGTCCACTTAAAATTAGTCAATAGTATTCACTAACTTTATTGAATGCATCAAAGTCTCGACATCGCAATTCGAGAGGATCACAAAACAACTTTCTTCTGAACTCAGTTTTTAAGGCATTTATTTTAAATTTGAAAGAAATGATACTTGATACAGTCAAGTCATGTTGATTAAGATTATTGCCACTTTTGTCAATATAAATGAAAGTAGGTTGGATTTAGATGTCTTCGTATAGTACGTAAATAAGAAATCTACATAGATAACAAATTTAACAAATGCATTTTCTGGAAGGAACCGGTTAAACAGTGGGCATATGTTACCCAGCGTATTTGAATATATCTAGTGGAGTGTAGTGGATGTTATATGTCCTAGATGAGTCTGCATTACCCCCAAAATTGCTTAGACTAGTGTTAATTATGAAAAGGAGATACTAGTTAATCATATATTAAATCTTTTTTAAAATTAATTAATTTTTCATTTAAAAAAAAAAAAAAACAATTCATGTTTAATAGAGGATCTCACACTATACAAAATTCAGATGTCTTCATTTGTAAAGAATTTTTTTTTAAAAATCCACTTTCAGTATTTATTTTAAAGAGATAAGGCGGCCGTTCTTAAATGACATCACGCGCCGTGGGGCGGGGGATCACGCATTTGCTTGAAAAGTTCGATGTAGCGCTCCGAGAGCACAGTGTGAAAAGGGTTAAGGAAAACAAAAAAAAAGTGTCATCTCAAATTCAAACTGAGCTTATAGCAATTTTAGGAGATACTGTTCACGAAAAACATCTTCCAGGAACAAGGTACCAAATATTGTTCAATGTATCCGCTAGCTTTTTATATATTTCTCATTAGGATCAAGCCAGTCCATTTGAGGGATATAGTAAAGATTAAAGATTAGAAAGTAAACAAAAAGCTTTCAAAGATTTCACAAAAGCAATAGAGAATCTGCATACGACAAATCTGAAATGATTTTAAATACTTTATGTTCTTAAAATGATGGACCGCAGCTGCCCAAATTGTGTTAATACAAATATTCCATAGGTGAATATATAGGAGCTCAAGAAAGAAGTAAATTCTGAATGTCAAATCTCACTCAAATAGTTCATTAAACCTAATTTGTTTGCATGGTAGTCCAACTGAAGCGAAATCTTTAGTACACTAGAACTTGTGATATACAATTTTCTATGTCCATACGCCTTTCGGAATATTCAATTGATTCTACAAGCAAGGCATGAAACAGACTTCAGGATACAAAATAGTGTATGAAATCTATTTTAAAAAAACTGATAGAGTAGACGAAAAGCTCAACACATGAACATACATAGGAACTTTGTTAGTAGCAATTACATCTTTTTATTTTTTGCGATTCGTAAATTTTCTTCCTTTAAATACTTTTCTAGTTATATTATATATAATATATCATATATACGAATTATTAATTCTTTCACCGAATAATGATTTCCTTTTTAAATCCTTTATATTAACTTCACCGACGTCTCTTCGTCCGTCCATCCGTACGGTATGTCCGTTCGTTCGTCGGGCGGAAAACAAAAGTAAAAAATGACCCATATCCCGTGTTGCTATCGAGCTGAAATTTTGCACATAGACTCGTGTAAACTAACAATGAATTGTATCAAAATTTCAGATCGATCGAATGTACCATAATTAAATTAAAGCACTTTTAGTTTATTTCTCCTGGGGGAGCTACCATCTCCTACCAGGCGCGTCCTCAGGTGGTGGATAGAGGAACAACCCTTAGATATAAAGGGTTAGCAGTGAATATTGAATAAGCTGCCGTGGACCAACTGGTTTGCCGTCGTTGGGGATGGGGTGGGGGTATCCCTTGGTAAGGATACTCTTTAAAAAATGTCCCATAAATCCAAGGAAATGACTGCAAAAAGCGAACATAGAGCGCTGAAACTCAAAACCCGGACAGATGAGGCCGTTAGCTACGGATAGCAATCATCTAGGAGAGAAAACTCCGAAATAAAATCAACTGCTGCCTTGCAGAAGATGAAGGGATTCAGAGAGGCTAGGCAACCTTACCCAAAAAATAAGGCAGTTATCCAGAGAGCTGAAAAGGAACCCTCCCAGATGGTTTTGCGCAGGGCCAACAACCCAGCCATGTAAAAAGAAGATTGTTACTGAAACCGAAAGCAAAGCAAACACATGTAACACAGTCAGAGGCCAGAGTAGAGCTCCGCAAAGGAGACTAATGAAGCCTTGAGGGGAAAGTCAACAGAATCCCACAAGGCCGACCACCCTACTCAAACCGATGAAAAAAAAATCACCTCATCCACAAGGCACCTCTAAACTTGGGAACATGGAATGTGCGAACACTACAAGAACCTGACAGAAGCGCTTAAGTCCCCAAAGAGATGGTAAGGTACAAACTACAAATTCTGGGACTAAGTGAAGTACGGTGGAACACATTTGGAGAAACTAGACTTCAATCTGGTGAAATCCTGCTCTTCTCTGGAAGAGAAAATGAGGAAGACATCCATGAAAATGGAGTAGCACTCCTACTGAGCAAACATGCATTTAAGAGCCTCCTTGAATGGGAGCCAATTTCAGAAAGAATAATGAGAGCCAAATTCCTGTTCAGGTTCAAAAATGTCAATATCATTATGTGCTATGCCCCAACAAACCTTGCACCTGATGAAGACAAAGTTGCATTCTATGAACAACTTCAACGTATAATGGATAAAATACCGAAAAGAGACATACTGATCGTCATGGGCGATATGAATGCTAAAGTTGGCAACGACAACATAGAGAGAGAGAGAAGGTAATGGGCACACATGGACTGGGCAACATGAATAAAAACAGAGAGATGTTTGCAAACTTCTGCACATTCAACGAGCTGGTGATCGGAGGCACCATCTTCCCACACAAAAATTGCCTCAAAGTAACGTGGGTGTCACCAGACAAAAAAAAACAGAGAATCAAATAGACCACATCACTATATGCCGCACCTGGAGGAGCACATCACAAGATGTACGTACAAAAAGAGGAGCAGAAATTGGATCAGACCATCATCTGGTTGTAGCCAAGCTAAAAATAAAAATAGCCAACCAAAGACCAAAAACAGACAGGCGAATTAGATTTCACCTAGGCAAGCTCCGAAACCTCCAGGAAAGGAAAGAACTACAGCTAATCCTTAAAAATCGATTTGCTGGACTGCAAATAGATGATGAAAGTGAAGAAAACATAGACAAAACCTGGGATAACTTCAAAGAAATTATTATAGGATCTTGCAATGAAATGTTAAAACCTGCCCCAGTAAACAAAAAACACTGGATCAGCGATGAGACATGGCAAAGAGTTGAAGATAGGAAACATGCAAAACAAAAAGTAAATCAAGCCAAAACAAGAAAAACTAAACAACTTACCCAACAAGAGTAGCATACAATGTCAAAAGAGGTCACAAAAAGGCTTAGAAATGATAAACGAACACTTTATAACAAGCTAGCTGAACAAGCAGAAGAAGCAGCAGGAAAAGGAGATCTAAAACAGTTATACAAAATTACTAAACACTTGAGTGGCAAGAAAATCTAATTACAATGTACCAGACCGAGACAAAAAAGGTAACGTCCTCTCCTCCATAGATGAACAGCTTAGAAGATGGAAAGAATATTTCCAAGAAGTGCTTAACAGGCCGACCCCTCTGAACCCACCCAATCTGACCACTGGAGAAACACTTGACATAAATATGGAAAAGATATCCAAAGATTAAATATGTACGGCCATCAACCAAATGAAGACATGGAAAGCAGCAGGTGTTGATAACATACCACCTGAGATCCTAAAAGAAGGAGGAGCTGAAATCATTAACCAACTCCATAGTATCTTCAACAAAATTTGGTCAACCGAAACCCCTACTGCAGAATGGAAAAAGGGCTTACTGATTAAAATCCCAAAGAATGGGGATCTGTCACAATGTGAGAAATGGCGATGAATTACCCTTCTATCAGTACCATTGAAGGTCTTTAGCAGAACAATACTAAACAGAATAAAAGGTGCCTGCGATGATCTCCTGAGAGAAGAACAAGCTGGGTTCAGAAAATGAAGATCTTGCATTGACCAAATAGCAACACTCCGGATAATTATTGAGCAATCTATTGAATGGCAATCTCCACTTTATACCACATTTGTGGATTTTGAAAAGACCTTTGATAGCATTAATAGAGAAACTATATGGTCCATAATGAGGCACTATGGAATACCAAACAAAATAACAAGCATCATTCAAAATCTCTACGAAACCTTCACTTGCCAAGTACTACATAATGGTAGATTAACAGATGAATTCCATGTCACAACTGGAGTCAAACAAGGATGCCTCCTTTCACCACTTCTGTTACTTCTTGTGTTAGACTGGGTCACAAAAGAAGCATATGCAAGCTCAGAAAAAGGAATCCAGTGGAACCTAATGCAAAATCTAGAGGACTTGGAATTTGCAGATGACTTGGCCATTCTGTCCCACAGACCCCAAGACATGCAAGACAAACTCACAGCATTGAGCGAGACTGGGAAAAGAGTAGGGCTTAATATCAATATTCAAAAAGCAAAATTTTTGAAAATTAATTACCAGCAAGATGGAGACATACAAGTAGCAAACTATACCTTGGAAAAGTAAACAACTTTGTTTATCTTGGGAGTGTGGTCAGTATATCAGGGGTAAAAGATAAGGACATCGAACGAAGAATAAATTTGGCGCGACAGGCATTAGCCAATCTGAAACAAGTCTGGAGGTCTACATACATCTCTGTCAAAACAAAAGTAAGGATCTTTAACACCAACGATAAAGCAGTACTACGTTATGGATCCGAAACATGGCGAACGTCAGAGACAACAAAAAATAGACTCCAAACTTTTGTTAACAGATGCCTCAGAAATATTCTCAAAATAAAATGGTTCGACAAGGTCGAAAACTCCAAACTGTGGGAGAGGTGTGGACAAAGGACAGTAGAACAACAGATCATGGAAAGGAAGTGGAGATGGATTGGACACACCCTTCGAAAAGATAACAGCAGTGTGAGGCAGGCCTTAGATTGGAACCCCCAGGGAAAACGCCAGCGAGGAAGACCTAAGCGTACATGGAGACGGAGCATGTTAGATGAGGCTGGAAGAACTGGAAAGAGCTGGGAAGAATTGAAGCGACTGGCAAGGGACCGTGCACAGTGGCGAGCTTTGACAGAGGCCCTGTGTTCCACAAGGAACCCAAAGGACAAATGATGATGATGAGTTTATTTCTACATAAATTTATAATGCTATTAATACCCGTCTGTTGTTGTTTACATCCACGAGTTTGCTGAGTTTACTCAGACGCTCGGTGACCACACCCCCACTCCCGCCCGTCCCCATTTTAGAGCATTTGGGAGTTAAGTCACTTTCAGTCTGTAAATGTTTGTTTTGAATGTAATCAATACTTTTAGTACTGCCCAAACAATTGAGACTCGTAAGCTTTGCCAGGGTGGCGTCGAAGTGATAGCGAGTCGAATTGGGGGAAATTTCACCCCTCTCTTGGGAGGTCAACTTAGTGGGAGGCGCTTTCGACCTAGTGTCTTGGACGCCCAGGTGGCCGCTTGTAGAAGCGACCGCTCCTTAGCGGGTGGTGACTTCTCAGCTTTTACGTCCATTAGGGGGCCAGAGAACTGATGGGGTTTTCCGGGAAGCCCCACGAATAGCACAGGCTCAGGGGAGCTGACTTTCTTCCACGTGTAGGATTTTCAGTTCTGTCCCATATATAAAGGATTTATAGTCAAAAACTTTGTTTTTACGGGTTGTTTATTAAATCCTTTATATTAACTTCACCGACGTATCCTCGTCCATCCGTAAGGCAGGCTAAAAAACAAAAGTAAAAAATGACCAACTTTCCGTCATGCTATCGAGCTGAAATTTTGCATATAGACTCGTGTTACCTAACGATGCTATGCATCAAAATTTCAGATCGATCGAATGAACTGTAATTAAATTAATGCAGTTTTTTTTCTCTACATAAATGTATAATACCCTTCTGTTATTGTTGACATCCTCGCGTTTGTTGGATTTTAGTTTAGCCATTGGTGACCACACCCCTACCCTCACACCCTTTTTACACCAAGAGAGTTCAGTCACGTTCATTCTTTGGATTTTTTTCCCGCGGTGCATATTATTTTGAATATAAACAATACTTTTAGTTCTGTCTCCAATATAATTTATAGTAAAAAAACTGTATTTTCTCTCTCTCTCTCTCTCTCTCTCTCTCTTTCTCTCTCTCTCTCTCTCTCTCTCTCTCTCTCTCTCTCTCTCTCTTGGTCCGTCCGTCGGGCGGAAAAAACAAAAGTTAAAAATGACCCACTTTTCGTCATGCTATCGAGCTGAAATTTTGCACATAGACTCGTGTCACATAACAATACATTGTATCAAAATGTTCAATTGATTAAATGTACCGTAATAAAATTAATGGTTTTTTTAATGGTTTATTTCTATATAAATGCATGGTAGCCGTCTGTTGTTGTTGACACCCACGTGTTTGCTGGAGTTCAGTCCATCCATCGGTGACCACAACCCCACTCTACCCGTCCACGATTGACAGCAAGGGGAGTTAAGTCACGTTCAGTCTGTAAATGTTTGTCTCGCGGTTCATATTATTTTTAATGTAATCAATACTTTTAGTTGTCTCATATCCCGGGGAAGGGGCTTACCTCTACGTGGTCCCCGGGATGAGTAGGGTACGCGAAACCCGAAACTAAAAGTCCCGACCTGCAAGGTCGAAGTCCGGTTAGGGCTAGCTAGTAAGTTAGACAGATGATTACAGCCGCCGTACGGAACTAAGACAGAGGCGACCAAGGTGGATACCGCCTCTGTCGATGATGAAAACCATTGTGCCCGTTGAGGGTCGGGTCATCCGAGGCGGCCGTTTCATCCCCCTTTCTAGTTAGAATCAGTGAACGGCACTGTTTAGGGCCAGGAGGGTCAGCAAAACACTAGAAAAAGTGCCGTGAAGAACTTTGGTCGGACGTCAGCTCTGAGGAAACCTTCCCGATAAGGGGTGCCCTTACCCAACACTATGTGGTTGGTTCTGCGGTTGCCCGCATCCCCCGGGAGGGTAACAGTGATGATTCCCCCTATCTTGCGACAGTCCTACGTAGATAGACCCGTTTCAAGCGCTGTGGTGGCACCGCATTTACGGCGGGTCGAATTAGGTAAATCCACATCCTCCTTTGGGAGGAAACCCCCTTGAGAGGCAGGACGGTGAGCCTCGAGCGAACTTAACCCTGCCCAGGCGGCCCCCTCTTAGAGGGGACCGTGTTGGGGGTGCCCTTGTCAGCTACACCCTTCGGGGGAGGGGTGGGAGCTTGCCAAGAGATTCCCCAATGGGACCTATAAGAGTTTTAGTAACTCAGGGCCTTTGATGGCATCTCAAATGTTACATATTTAGTTGTCTCATATATAATGGATTTAAAGTAAAAAAATGTTTTTACGGATTGTTTTATTTTACTTTGTTTTTGTTTTTAATGAGTGCTGCGTAAGCAGTGGCGTTGCTAGAGCTTTTGCCCCCCGGGGAGGTCTCCAATGTGTCGCCCTTTTTGGGGCCGCCCATGAATGATGTCACGCAAAAGGGGGGGGGGAAGAGAAGAGTAACACATTTTACGTCATTCAAATTACGCAATTTAAAATCAAAGTTCCACTTAAATACATGAATACCGACACTTTATTTAATGACTTTTTACGTGGCTTTACGCGTGCTACAATTTAGAGTGCAGCCTGACACTAAAAAATATATTTAAATGGAAATTGGAAAAAAAACGTTAAAAAAAACAAGCTTTTGACTATAAATCCTTTATATACGAGACTTAACTATAAGGATGTTCATTATAATACGCACACATAGGCAAAACCAGTCCCAACAACCCTCGGATGACCAGAGTGGTCCCCGTCGAATCGACGGACGAACATCATAATACGCAGGAGAAAAGAATCCGAAAATACAAAATTTATAATTCTAGTTATTATTATTTTGTCTCGTAAAACGTGTTTAATATAATGCGCACCGATCGTTAATATAATTTTAAAAAGTATTGTCAATATAATGTTCACCTTATTGCGCAACAATAAATGTTGTTGAACATAATACGCACCACGGCACTCTAAAAATTTGCACGATACATAGAGATACATAAAATAATTTTAAAATTCAATTACAGTACATTCGATCGATCTGAAATTTTTAGACATTACTTTTATCATCGGCACGAGTCTGCCTGCAAAATTTCGGCTTGCTAGCTGACGAGGAAGTGCGATAAAAATCGATCCGAAGTTTTTTTCGGCAAGCAGGCAAGAGGTCAAACAGACACTTCAAGTTAATATAAAGGATTTAAAAAATAAACCTTAAAAAAGAACGTTAAAAACAAGTTTTTGACCATAAATCCTTTAAATGCGAGACATAACTATAAGGATTTTCATTATAATACGTAAGGGAAAAAAATCAGAAAATACAAAATTCTAGTTATGTCTCATAGAATATGTTTAATTTAATGCGCACCGATCGTGAATATTTTTTTAACAAATTATTGTCAATATAATGCGCACCTTATTGCGCCACAGAAAGGTTGTTGAACATAATACGCACAACGATACTATCTCAAAAATTAACATGATATAAAGGGATAAATACAATAATTTAAAATTCAATAATTCAATTACAATACATTCGATCGATCTAAAATTTCGATACATTATTTTTATCGTCAGCACGAGTCTGCCGGCGAAATTTCAGCTCGCTAGCCTACAAGGAAAAGGGTTAAAATCGATCTAAAGTATTTTAGGCAAGCAAACAAGTGCTCAGACACAAGAAGTTAATATCAAGGATTTAAAAATTAAAATTATTTAAAACATGCTCATTTTGCTCTTATTGGGGGGGGGGGGGGGGGAGGATCTTTGTGAAGTCATATTGAGCAAGGGGGTGAAGAATCAGCCTAAATCACGTGACGTCATTTATGGATGGCCCTTTAAGACAATCATATGATTTTTTAAAAAATAAATTAATAAGCATGAATTCATGAATAAATAATTTTAATTGAAACGAAGTACATTTTAAAAGGAGGGTAACATTTTTACCATTGCATGCACTATTTATGGAGGCCGCACAGGATGATATACCTATAAATACACATTTATAAAAATACAAGATACTTTTTTTGAAGGCTACATGAATGTTATTGGGGTCTCAGGTCCCTCCCCCCCCCCTTAAAAAAAAAAAAAAAAAAAAAAAAAACCTAAATGAGACAAAATATATTCAAAATTTTCACCCCCTAAAACATTAACAATTTTATGCCTGTATTTCTTTTATTTATAAATAAAGGATTTTCTTTTTAACATAGAAATTGTATTTATCATTATGTAAACATTAAATTTTTAATAAAATTACTAACTTACATAACTTTCATAGCAAAAAAAGAATCGTGTATCCTGTTATCAAAATTTAAATTATTTGTACTTTCTTGTTCTATGGGCAATATTGCAAGATTTTGTAGTCTTAAATCACTCATTGTGAAACGAATATCATTTTTTTTTTCAATTTTAGTTTGGAGATGCTCCTTTTACAATTATATGGACTGATAGCAATTGTTAAAAAAATATTCTTTAAAAAAGTATAATGTTGAGTGCAGAATTTTCCAATCTATAATGTTGAATATATTTTGAAGTTTAATAGATCAAGGAGGCATTTTCCCACGTTTTATTTTTAACATAATGCCTATTCTTCTAGTGTAGCTACAGCCAGGGCTGGTCATTGACCCCATCTATCCTTAATTTTCACTTATTATTCTTATTAATACCATATCCCTACCAAAACCGCGGGCCCCGCGCAATCCTTTCCGCATACTTGGCTGTTTAGGGCCCCGTAATTGCTAAGACGGCCCTGTGTACAGCCATAAAAACTCGGATCCTTTCTCTTTCAATATCGAAATGTTTTTTGTCATAATAAATAAAGAAATTTATTTGATGTTCAAATTCTTAATTTACAGGTTACATGGGATTATACACGAACGTTTTCTTGCAATGACATGTCACTCATGAGCGCGTTTTTTATGTTCTTTTATAATTAAATCCATGTAAAAACATTACTCGATGCACTTCTTGCACTAAAGATCGAACCAAGTCTTCTGAGTTTTCCTCACCCATATTATTCTAATTCTAAATCGGTGTTCAGTTGGTATCTCCAACTCTCTATAACAGCGTTCTGTATTGACACATATCTTTGTTCCACGAAATGGGTTTGCATTAATTTAAAAAACAACAGACGGTGGTCTATAAATTAAGATACTATAGAAAAGAAAAAGGTTGCATTGACCTGAGTAAAATTCCAGCATCTGATCTCGTTTTACTGGTTACCTCAGATGTATTTTTTCCAAGACGCTTGAAATTTTAATTATGTCTTTTTCGAAAATTATTTATGTTATTGTGGTGTTTATTAACAGAGAAATTAGGATATTTTCATGCTGTTGCTTTAAATCTTAATAATTTTCCATAAAATAGAAGAATTCAAATTATTTACAAATTTCTTTAATTGGATTGGCGTAGCATTTTTAATGAATAACAGTATTTTAATGACAATCACAAGCTATTCGTGCTGTTTTAATGCAATAAAAACAAAATCAATTTAATTTTTAAACAGTTACTTTACAATAATTTTATAAAAACTGAAACAGTTGTACAAGTTACTACTTGCAAGTTAAACAGTAAACACAATATTTCAACCACATGTCATGTAGGTACTTGTTAGCACCACTATGTAATCAAACAAATGTTGCATGAATCCGCTAATTAAGACTCGAAATTAAGAAGACAAAAAATCCTTTTGGTTTTCCCCTTCAAAAGAAAAAGGGCAGTTGTTGAAAATGTCTTTACTTTTCAAATGCCCACAAGTGCCACCCTCTGAATGAGTGCCGCCCACGGAGGACCGCCCACCACCCCCTAGCTACGCCACTGTGTGACAGTAAAGTTAAAGTTTTTAAAAATGTTGCGAAAAAGTGGTGTTGGGGTAATTTGTCTTTTTTTTTTTAAAATTATACATAATTCACGTTAACGACCATGTGCAAATGAGCATGACGAATTACCCCCGTTGGGGTCTAAAGATCACAGTGAACAAGCGAACTGGGATGAAAAGAAACAAAAACGAAAGGGGGGTTGGCAACAATACTTCTTGCGTTCACTTCCATTGTACCTTCAACACATGATTTGCTGTGTAGTTGTTAATCACATCCCCTTGCATGCGGAAAGTCCTGGGTTCTAAATAGTTCTATTCCCAGATGGAATAATTTTAAAACATTTTTCTTTTGTACCTGTTCTTTTTCACATTTTTTGCGAACATGACTAACCTTAGAGTCGGAACCGCTGTGCTCATGTCTCAACGATTATTCGGTTTTTTTTCATTACTTCGTACCATTGTTTGTATCCTTTCTCTCACCCCCCCCTTTCCCACCCGTTCTTTGCGCTACCTACGATGAGCAAGTCTGCGGCTTATGCTACGCCGCGGGTCAACTAGTATTTTTTTTACTCATAGTGATATTTGACCTTAAGAGACAGGCATCAGGTGGATTCGAATATTTTATAGAAATCACTTTCTTTTTAAACAATAGACAATAAATGATTTCAATTACGAACTAATTTGTACAGTGTATGGATATATANTTTTTTTAAAATTACTTTACAATTTTTTTATAAATAATTTTAAACTGATTTTGAAAATATATCTTTGAAAATGACATCTACATGATCCTTTAATTTCTTATTTGATCTTTCCTCAAATGAACAATGAGTAAGTGTTTTTAAGATATTATTGAAATATAATATCCAGGATTGTATTGTAAATGACCGCGGAGGCATTAAACGCCCAAATGAAGTCCACATGGTTGTAGTCCGTGATGTTGACCTCATGCGTTACATTCAGCTGGGGAAGGAGCCACGCAACGTCGGTAGGATCTGCCAGCCAATCATTGCCTCCTCTAAAAATGGCAACGGGGACCTTGACCTTCTTTGGGTCGTACAAAGGAGGAGTGGCCTGGAAATGATCAACGCAGGATAGACATGTTTATAACTGTATACTAATAAATATATAATGGTAAACACTAGGCATCAATAACCTAACTAGTTAGTTAACAGCGACTTGATACCAAATGACTTTCTACTTTTGTTTGTATCATTAATTTCTAATTAAGATTTTAACTGGATTATTCTAATAAAACGATTGGGAGTTTAACTTTTTTATATATACAATATATATATACCAAAAAAAAAAAAAAAAGCAAAGCAAGCCACTTGCAGGCTTGCAGCTCTTAAATGACATACTATACAGCCCAGACCATGGAAAATGCAAAATGGTGGTGCTAAGTTAAGTGGACGTTCTATTTTTAAAACTAATTGACTAATTGTATTTTAACAACTTTTTCTCCATACAGGAAGTCTTTGTTGCTTTCTCCGTTTTTAAACTTACAGCCCTTCGTGAACAAAGCAGCTTTAAAAAAAAAATGAAAGTGTTCTCAATTAGGGGGGCACATTTAATTATGCTCTTTAGGAAAATTAAAATATGTAGACTATAGTATTATTATTTATTCATTCTTGATGAATGCGCATTTCAATCAAATTACTTACATTGTAATTTTTTTTTGTACAATTCTTTTTTTTTTTTCAATTTTAAAAAAATTTTTTTTTTTTTTTTTAACATGAATATTCAGCGCCGTCATTACAACTGGCGTCACTCAGTGAGGTACATCATGATGTCCACCCCTCCCACAACTACCCCATTGACCTAAAACAAGTCTGTCAGTGCGTAATAATGGGCACATGTAGTATCACTCGGTGCGTTACGCCCGCCCGACCCTTCCGCCCCAATGCCAAACTTCTAGTAACGCCTCTGAGAATGTTTCATGACAATACCGTTACCTAAAGCGCAAAGCAACGAGTCAATGATACACCCTACGTGTTGTTCTTCACTGGGAGTAGCTATTGTGCTCGATAGTTTTAGTTTTACCGTTTTACCTTTGCATGTCTATGTCTCCTCAACAGGTAATCACAAGACAGACTAATTCAAGGGTTTTTAAAATAACTTTTAATTTGAAACCAGTGGTGGGGTATGGTAGATCTTGGTGACGGAACGTTTAATTAATAGTTGATACATAGAAATTATACTTTATACTGTACCTGGCCATACTTATCATAGTTAGAAGAATTTGAGCCATAGTCATAGCGTTGAAATTGTTTAGATTTGATCCCCTGTTAGAGTAAAATTGGAAGTGAATTAGTAAGTGGGAAGCATGTTGTGGTAATACAAACAGTGGCGTCACTAGGGGGTTGCGTTTGGGGGGGCGCCCAGGGTGACACCATTACAAGGGGTGACAACCAAAATGTAAAATTTTATATGTTCCCGTTATTTTGAACTGGAAGACTCGGGGTTCTATGGGATAAGTCATGAATGGGTAACACCATGATCTTCCACCCCGGGTGAGACCAACCCTAATGACGCCTTTATGAATACGCGTGAATTAAAAAAAAAATATATATATAAAATTAATAAACAAAAAGCAACATCTAAAAATGAGTGGCAAAAAAAAAAAAAAAAAAAAAAAA
>MUZC01000514.1:24010-34233 GCA_002072015.1 Radix auricularia
TTTTTTTTTTTTTTTTTTTTTTATTTATTTTTTTAAATTTCCGTAGATCTACATTTAATTTTTTATATTAAAAAAAACAACAAAAAGATTTTTTTTAAGTAAAGAAAAAGAAAAGGAACGATTTAGTCAAAACATTTTATTCAGATTTAATAATAAGAAATAAGAAGCAAACCTGAGCCCAGTGGATCATGTTTCGGACAGATGTCCCAGCTGGCGTGTGGGCTAGATACACCGGAACTCTGGTCTAGTTAAAGATAAAAGGCGTGACAATACGTTAATATTACATATTCAATTTCAAAAAAAAGACCAGGCAAAGCAATGGCATCGTGAGGAATATAACAAATTATTTCGACCCAATGAGATTATGCTGTCTTCTCCAAGAACGGTAATCCATAATTGTTTTGATTATTTTCTCCCAACTCCCCCCCCCCCCATCCCCCCATTCGCGCTTATGACGAAGGTTACCTACCGCGTTCAGAGACTTGTAGTCGTAACCACCAATCAGGAAAAACATGTTTTCACACAGCGGATTGGTCCACGTACCACAGAAATAAATGGAGATCATTTTCAACACCCACGGGCTGATGTTCAACTTTCCATCACCCAGGTAGGGCAGTAAAAACTGTTGGCAAAGAAGTATGTTTAAATTTGTTATAAAGGTATAAACATAAACTGTTAGTATTAAATGTTAATTTAAACCTTAGATATCACAGAATGAAGGAAAAACACAATATCAAATAAAGATTTTAAATATATTTTGAAGGTAACGGTTTCGCATTAGGGTTTAACGTAGCGGGAAAAGGGGGTGGGGCGGGGGTGGATGGCAGTGTAACACTTTATAAGGGCAGTAAATTCTGTGCCGTTGATAAACTTTTGCAAAATTAAAGGTTAAAAGAATTGTAGCTTTTTGTCTGACTAAAATAAAATTCATATAAAAAAGAGATAGTGTCCCAACACAAGGGGTGACACTATCACATGGGGTGACACCATCACAAGGGGTGACACCATCACAAGGGGTGACACAACCACAAGGGGTGACCCAATCACAAGGGGTGACACCATCACAAGGGGTGACACCATCACGAGGGGTAGCACCATCACAAGGGGTGACACCATCACAAGGGGTGACACCATCACAAGAGGTAACACAATCACAAGGGTGACACCATCACAAGGGTGACACCATCACAAGGGGTGACACCATCACAAGGGGTGACACCATCACAAAGGGTGACACCATCACAAGGGGTGACACCACACAAGAGGTAACACAATCACAAGGGTGACACCATCAAAAGAGAAGACACCATCACAAGGGTTAACACCATCACAAGGGTTGACACCATCACAAGGGTTAACACCATCACAAGGGGTGACACCATCACAAGGGGTGACACCATCACAAGGGGTGACACCATCACAAGGGTGACATCATCACAAGGGGTGACACCATCACAAGGTATGACACCATCACAAGGGTGACATCATCACAAGGGGTGACACCATTACAAGGGTTGACACCATCACAAGGGGTGACACCATCACAAGGGATGACACCATCACAAGGATGACACCATCACAAGGTATGACACCATCACAAGGGTGACATCATCACAAGGGGTGACACCATTACAAGGGTTGACACCATCACAAGGGGTGACACAACCACAAGGGTTGACACCATCACAACGGGTAACGCCATTACAAGGGTGACACCATCACAAGAGGTGATACCATCACAAGGGGTGACACCATCACAAGTGTGACATCAAAATGTCAATTTCCTTCATGTTTCCGCTGTTGACTCAGGCTAACACAGAGGAGGTCTATGGGATTTGGGGGTGGCACAAAAGCTACCACACAGGGTGACACCAACACTAATGACGCCTCTGGACTTGGACTGTTAATTTAATCGTTAAATTTCGAAAATTTCCATTAATGCTAAAAATAAAAATGTATGACGCCATTTAACTGAAAATTTCAAGGGAAGTAACAAAAACAGGCAATCGACATTAAAAAAAATAAATATTAAAAAAAGAAAAGAATCGGTATTTGTAATTAACATATAACAAGTTTTAGTTCAGCTTAATATTTAACTATGAAAATAAAAAAATTCAGTATTAATTTTAAAACATAAGTATCAATAAAAAGAACGCTTTTAAGTTTAGGCACTTGGATGAAAATTTTGAACTAATTTTATAAATATAAAAGTAATACAGCCGTATAGAAAGTGTTTCACTAACTACATAAACATCATCTTTTTACTCCAAATAGTTCAAAAGTTATAATTTTTCTTCTAAGACATCATAATCATTTTGTGCACTTTGTTGTTTTCCTTAACATTTTGTGCCTTTTAGGGCATATATCAAACGCCCAAAACTTTAGTATTTAATAAGATAAAATACAATATTGTAAGGAGATATATTTAAATATTAGTAGTGCAATATAATGTCAATGGAGTTAAATTGTGTTATTGTTAATTAAGTTAAAAAAATTCTTTATTTTTATATATAATTTCCATATAAATGGAGAAGTTTATACATAAGAAAAAACTATTATTAATTATTAACAATAAATTATTTATTAATAAATCGAAAAAAAAATAAAACATTGTCAGTATTCTAAATGGCTATATTATCGATTAAAATATTTTTAATCGATAAAATTTTTAACGATTAATCGAGAAAATAATCGTTTATTTCGGCAGCCCTACTCTGGACTATTGTGATGGTTACTGTATTTAACTCTTGATGTTATTTAGCCATTTCCGTTGTAGATGAAAAAAAAATTGGGACAACGATACAGGACTTTTAACAATGCAAGTAAATGCTTTGAACATAAATATGTTATTATTTTTCTTTTAAACTTTCTTCTCGGGCGTTTCTATTCAGGGTCGGGTTGCCAAGGGGGTTGAATCGTCTGTCATCAAACCGACCGGGGTCGAAACGTCGCGGAGTCGAAACGACTTGTCTTCGTATCCAACCATCCGAGGTAGAATCGTTCGAGCTCGAAATATTCTAACCCCAGCATTTCTAACTTACGCTAAAGTGTTTAGCAATATACGCCAACGGTGATTCCGTGTTCCAAACTTGTGCCACGGGCGCCATCGCTATCAAGTGTTTGATGTGAGACGCCAGCTCCTGGTCTTCTCCGAACTGAGCAAACGCGATGGTCGTGCCCTGGGAGTGGCCAACGTAGTAGATCTGGTCAACACCTGACGTCTTCAGGACAAACTTGATGGTGGCCGGGAGGTCATATTTGGCCATCTCATCCCAGCTGAAACGGGGTTAAATAGAAACGTGTGCTATATTTGTATCCTTAAGTGTGTAATTATAATAGACTGGGAATAAATCAATATTTGATACTTAGTTGTGGACATTTTTTCGAGCATATTAGATCGATGCTTCTTTCAAGTGCTTTTATATATATAAATAAAAATAATAATAATAATCTCCCTATTAAATTCATTCGGCTTTTTAAAAAATGTCTTTTTTTCTTTACTGGTTTTTAAAATAATTTGATCCATTTCAAAGAAATTATAACATCATATTAAATCTCATAACAGATATATTTTTACTTCTTGGTTGTGTCAGTGAAGATCTTTTTTTTTTTCTTTTTTTTTTCAAATAAATAATAATTTATTGAAAAAGGTCCTTATTTGAAATCAACACTACGATAGAAACTATACAATATATATTGGCTATGGGCTCGATACCATTTGCTCGCCCATAAAAAAATTTTGTTTACCTAAAATCCCAGAATTCACCCCGTGTCGGATTCAGGTGTGTGTGGTTAGTGGAGTAGATGTTCCCCCTGCTGTTCCCAGCCACACGTCCGCCCCGGTGTCGGCCAAGATGAAGGCGAGGCTCTGGTTGACCAAGTTTGTCAGAAAACCCGTACAGCTGTCCATAAGGCCATGTTGGAGAAATACAACGGGCCTAGGTCCTGCGGTGAGGTTCGAGCAGTTGTAAATTTAGTCAGAAAAGACGACCAATTAAGGAGCATACATGTCGCTCCAAATATAGTTTTGTTTCAATCCTCATCAGGACTCATCAGGTAACTAGTTGGGCGTTTAATTTTTCAGATATTTATTCAGTTTGGCAGATACAAAATGACAGACTGGTGGACATGAAGATCAAATAGATAATGTCCTGAAAACCCATTATATCTAAATACTGAAGAAAAAAAACATTTAAGTAAAGACATTTTTAAAGAAAATTTCAGCCACATATGAGAAAGTCTGGGGAGAATGATAGCAAGATACTTTATGTCTAGCCAAAAGATTTGAAGTTATCACACAAGAAAGCTTAACTCTTTTATATATTATTTAATGTATGAAACTAACACGCACAGAAAAGGGGATATTAATTTAAAACAGTGGTATAAAATTTAAACTCATGAGAGCAGCCACTTTGGCCTAAACGGTTATTGTATGAAAACGAAAGATGTTTAAAAATAATGATTATGTTCCCTGTCCTTTCCCATGTCAAAGCTTTAACTCCCATAATGCATGTGGTATCATTATCTATCATGCAACCTTACAGAGTTAAAAACTTGAATGAGACCAGAGACTTTCTGCACGGGGTCACATGCAAAGGTCTCTTTAAAAGCGGCGCAGCTGCAGCAAATGTTATAAAACATTGCACAACGAGTGGATGCTGTGCAATTTTGAAC
Organism: Radix auricularia; assembly: GCA_002072015.1. Classification (NCBI taxonomy): domain Eukaryota; kingdom Metazoa; phylum Mollusca; class Gastropoda; family Lymnaeidae; genus Radix; species Radix auricularia. Next base: position 28,685 of record MUZC01000514.1, read on the forward strand.
ACATTTTCTCCACTTTTCACGCGGATTAAGTAACCTTAGAGAAAACATGGTCACATGTGAGGAACAAGCTAGGTGATAATAATTGACTAGTAAAAAGTCTTCCTTTTTAAGTTTATCTTAATGCTTAATTACTATGCTATTTCCCTTCCCGAAGACATGTATTATCTCATTTAAGTAAATAGCTAATCTCCTTCATCTGTCTTAACTGCTTAAAACACATCTCTTAACTTTTTTAAAGCGTATTATGTTTAAATTTGCTCATGTAAAATTTAAGTATATACATATATTTATGTGGCATTCGTCCGTCCTCATTGGACGATGGCGTTTACCCCTGCTCCTCTGCCCCTCCCCTTTCTCCTCGGCGATGTTCTCCCACGTTTTACGCTCTAACTGCGCCAGTCACAGGTCTTTCTTGCAGACATCCTTGAAGCAGGGGCGACCTCTGTGGTGAGCTGGCTACTGCTAACATCTAAGTACATCAAGCTTTATGAAAGCGCTCGAGCATTTACCTTTAAGCTTTCTGTTATTACGACCATGTGGAATGCGTAAAATGTTAAGAATGTACCCGTCGTCTGTTTTGACGTAATAGTTCTCACACGGGAAGCCCTTGCTCGTGATAAGCTCGGTCTGCGGAAAGGGAAGTCACTGTTACTGGCAGTTGGTGCAGAGTTCCGTAGGATGGCAAATAACATCTTAAAAATAGTATACATTAAATTGAATGACTAACGGGGCAAAAAATGCAATGTTTGGGTGGGCTGACAGAGGGAGGCTTGCATGGCTAAAGACCAAGAGAGAGGTTGAACTTTTGGGTCGTAGAGCAAGACTTGTTTAATAGCAACATGAGAGACTGGTCTAACAACACCACGTGACATTCTCTGCATGCTGACACCCAGTAGGGGACTGTGATAAATACATCTAGGGCGGGGGGGGGCTAAACTAATGANAGACTAATGACACACGGAGAGAGGCAAGTGACATCTAGAGTCTAGAGGGAGGTTCGATTAATGGCTCTTTAAGGGCGACGAGGCTATTTCTATTTTGAGGGAGGCTTGGTTAGTGACACTATGAGGGAAGCCTGGATAACGATTTTTTTCTGTCTTGTCCCTAAGCTCATCATATAGACTTTTAACCTCGAGAAAATGTAAGATACAAATGTGGCCAGCTAAACTTACCGCCATCATGTCGATTTCTGGGTCATGTTTGAGGCCAATGACCTCTGGCTTTCGTGGAGCACCCCATAGTGAAGGAATGATAATCGCCGCAATGGTCACCGCTAATAGGAAGACGACCAGCAAAATTACGACCTTGTGTGACGTCATGTCTGAGTGCGTGAAGGCAAAAAAAGAAAATTTTTATATTTTGACACGCTTCATATTTCAATACATTTTTTTCTTCTAAATTCAGCTTGAGGGATATAAAATACATTATTATGATCTCCGATGATATGTAAATTTGTTAATTTACTTAAATTGTTTATTAAGTCTTGAATATTCTGCTAAACAAGGCGTTTTTCCGAAACCTTCTTCATTTTAAAAAAAAAAAAAAAACTATTTCTTATAGGCAAACTTTTTTTTAACGAAATGCTTTAAAATTATTTTTATTTAATTTTACCGTACCTTTCTCTGTCTAAACCGCAACGTAGTATAGTTTTCAGCGGTGATTGGTGACAAATTATTAAAAGTTGGTGCTACTAGGAACACTGCAGTTATTCGGTACGCTGAAAAATTTTGAGACGAGGGGCTTTATATTTGTAGCATCTTTTAAAACAACGACTAGGGGTGCGGGTCGTGGGCTAAGTACCGTGGGACTTGCGGTGAGTAGATAAGGACTTGACATCCTTGAGAATGAGTCGCTCACTGAGCCGCCGTTATCATGGTCCTCACACGCAAACCCTCAACTTAAATCCTTATAACTTAAACCCTTATGTCCCTAGTTTATTCTAGGAATTCTATTTTAAAATCATTTTTTAAAATGTATTTTTGGTGAACTATTTGACCTGAAAGAAAATAATTTATTATGTTAAGCGATAATTAGTTTAGGTGACCATGAACATTTTATTTACGGATATAAAAACTTATAACTTTTTTGTAACAAATGTTCTTGGTACTGTAAGTGTACTAACCACAACCTCCACCCCCGCCCCCACCCCAGAGGCGTAACAACGACTTGGCATGTGGGCAGTTGTCAGAGACTAATCCTTCAATACTCAATGTATTCTGTATAACATTATAGTATTTCCCTATTTCTCAAGGGCGCGAAAACCTAGTTTTGTTTCTGCTTCCACCCCGGCCTTTTTAATAGACTCATTCTCAGACCTTGGTCAATGTCAATGCGTAATTTGATTGAACGAAAATAAATTTTATTTACCTCCAAATATTCCAATTCAATATTAATGCTAACCTTATTGCTGTGATCAAGAACCTGTACAACAGAGCAACCAGCGCAGTACTCTACATCATCAAGCTGGGAGATTGGTTCAAGACCACTGCTGGTGTCAGACAAGGGTGTTTACTCTCCCCCATTCTATTCAACTTCTTCCTTGAAAGAATTATGACTGATGTGCTAGAAAACCATGTCGGAACGGTCAGCATCGGAGGAAGGATTATAACTAACTTACGCTTCGCCGATGACATAGACGGCCTAGCTGGCAGCGAGGACGAACTAAAAGAATCCCTTGCAAAGCTAGAGAAGACAACAAAGGCCTATGGCATGGAATTCAATGCAGAGAAGACCAAGGTCATAGCAAACAGTAAATTCACAAGTGAAATTCGGATAAACGAGCAAAAACTCGAGGAGGTCCCACCTTTAAATATCTAGAGGCTATAATATCCGATGATTGCTCAAAACCAGAAATTCTTGCCAGAATGGCCCAAACAACTGCAGCATTAAGCAAACTTAAACACATCTAGCAAAGCAAGGAGCTCTCCCTGAGATCAAAGATTCGACTAATGCGCTCTTTGGCGATGTCAGTCTTCCTGTATGGTTATGAGGCTTGGACGCTAACCGCAGACCCCCAAAGAAGAATTAATGCGCTAGAGATTAGATGTTTTCGAAAGGTACTAAACATCTCCTATTTGGCGCGCATCACGAACGAAGCGGTCCTCGATAAAATAAGTGCTATGTCATTGGCCCTTACGAGGACCTCCTCACCTCAATTAGAAAGAGGAAATTACGATGGTACGGACACGAGACAAGATCTGGAGGTCTCTCAAAGACAATATTGCAAGGCACAGTCCAGGGAAGAAGAAAAAGAGGCAGACCAAGGAAGAGTTGGGAGGACAATATCAAAGAGTGGACCGGCCTGTCATTTAGTGACTCTTAGAAGGCAGCTCAGAACCGTGACACATGGCATGAGATAGTGTGCAGCTCAAAATGGTGCCCCAACGACCCAGCGTCGGGTTAAGGGACAGTTCAGTTCAGTTACTTCCAAAATCGGTATAGAGACAACGATTCTTGAAAAGTCGTCATTGGCCATTGATAACCGCTGATTGAGTTGACAATACGTCATTGATAATCGCTAATTGTGTAGACAATACGTCATTGATAGACACTGATTGTTTAGACGATACGTCATTGATAACAACTGATTGTGTAGATAATACGTCATTGATAACAACTGATTGTGTAGACGATAAGTCATTGATAACCGCTAATTGTGTAGACAATACGTCATTGATAGACGCTGATTGTGTAGACGATACGTCATTGATAACAACTGATTGTGTAGACGATACGTCATTGATAGACGCTGATTGTGTAGACGATACGTCATTGATAACCACTGATTGTGTAAAAGATACGTCATTGATAGACGCTGATTGTGTAGACGAGTAGAAACTAAACCCACGGTTCATTGTAGATGGTCTGGGCATGTAACTTTAAAAAAAAAATGATGGTTGTCTTTTGGTAGCTGAGGTGATGGTGGTTAGAAAACTGCCTTATTTATCCAAGACTATCAGGCCCTGTGATTTGTTGGGGCCATCCTTAAATGACGTCACGTGCCCAGTTTTGGGGGGGGGGTGTTCCGCGCATTTGTGACGATGTGCGACGAGTGTTTAAGAAATGTGACGTCACATCAAAATGGGCTACTTTTAATAAGAGTTCCACTGAAATATTTGATTGCATTAAATATAATTAATGACGTTTTCAATGGCTTCACAGGTATTACGATATTAGCGTGCAGATTCACACTAGAAAATACATACTGAAATGAATAAAATGTAATTTGCAACATGCTAATTTTCAAATATAAAATATGGCTTTCAAGAGGGGGGTCAAAGCTTTGTGACGTCATATTGGAGGGGGTCGGAGTTTTTGTGACGAGTGGGGTGGGGGGGGTAAAAATCAGCCAAAATCGCGTGACGAAGACTTAATTTTACGCAAATTCATTGGTAGAACACGCTGGGATTTACCGGTAATATTCTTTAAGAAATCAGATCTTAATCTTGCTTTACGAAAAAATTCGCCAGAATAACGAATCTTACCAGCTCTTAGTTTAATAACATGGTTTTAAAATGCCATTGCATAAGCCATAATTGAATGGGTCCACATCCAATAATACTTTTAAGAGCTCTAGGCATATCACACGATTTAATAAATACAATTCATTTTATCTTATTTCAGATTTTCTTTGGTTTTTCATTAAATCCTTTTATCTTTAAACAGTGGCGTAGCGAGGGGGGGCAGGGGGGGCGAATGCCCCCGGGCGCCACGTTAGGGGGGCGCCAAAATGAGTATTAAAACTCATTATTTAATTTCATTTTAATGTAAACTAATGTATCCCAAATACGTTTGCAAGATTGAATATTGGAGCTCCGAACATATCTTTATTACAAAACAGTTGTTAAACATGATTTAGGCGCCCCCATTGAGCGTTAAGGGGCGCCATTCTACTCATAAATAAATGACAAATCCTAATGTAGGATTGCTGATGTGTTGTTTTTTTTTAATTTAAACAACTGTTAGTTGATGGTAGTGAGCAGTAAGAGACCAATACGATTCTTTTAATAGAGCTACCAGAGACGACACTAAAAGCAACCAAAATTACCAAGACAAGAAAAAGGAGTGGCTTAAAGCAGTGGTTCTCACCCTGTGGTCCACGGACCACTAGTGGTCCGCGAAGATTTGCCAGGTGGTCCGTGAGAGAAGCATGAAATTTACGCACTGTAGGATTAATCGAGATAGACCAGCAAGTAAAAGAATTAACGCAGAATTAAATATATTTCTGATCTGGCCATAATGGTTTTTAATTTTATCAAGCTCGTCAATTAAATTCTCGTCTCTTTGATTTCTTATGCTCGAATATGAATATTGAACGTTAACAGTTACTAATGTATACTGAAGTTCGCTGGTTATCTGACTGTTTTAATTACGCGATGACGTAAGAGATTTTCATGTAGAAATAACTCAAAGCTTGTTGATAGTTTGAACCATGGCTAATGGGTTGCTGTTCTGGCTTACTTGGCTGAAATTTTTGAAAAGCTCAATAAACTTAATTCCACTCGGCAAGGAAAGCAGATACATTATATGACTCTCAGTGACAGAATGTC
>MUZC01000514.1:34747-53174 GCA_002072015.1 Radix auricularia
ACTATCCGACGGTCGGTCACGATGTTATGACAATGCTTCTGTAATGACCGGGAATGTTTCCGGCCTTCAACAGCGAAAATGTGCTAGAAATTACAAAGCATTGTTCATCAACTGTGGCAACCACAGCTTAAAATTTAGCAAGAGTACACTTAACTAAACATGATCCAGTTGTTATCACGTTTTTGGAACAGTTAAAAGTATAGATTTATGTTTTCTCCCTTTCAACAACTCGTTGGGAAAAAATTAAAAAAAGATTTGTGCCAATCACAATGAAGAGGGAGTCTGAAACACGTAGGATTGCACGATCAGAAGCTGTTATAGCAATTTATGAAGGACTAGATGACATGGCAGGGCTGTTGGAAAAATTATCAGAACATACAAATATGACGCCTGACACCAGAAGTGATGCAGAAGCTTTGCTGGTAGGTATATAAAACTTTAACTTCCTAGATTTTAAACATTTCTGGAACATCATACTTGATAAAATTGATAGTGTCCAGAAACGGTTCCAGAATCCTACTGTGAGTTTCAAGGAAGCTTAATCTGATCTTGAATCGCTTGAGCAAGAAATTGTCAACATTCATGTTAGTTTGAGCCATGTTGCGGTAGACAATGGGAAAGAAGATGCACGACTTGGAGAATCGAGTTTGACAGAAGATTAGACGACATCGGAGGATGCCTTCGAGAATTAAAAAGAGATGCAGAACTTTCTCCATAAGAAAAATTGCACCTGCTATGAACAGCGAAATTGATAAACCCCAACAGGAAATATCAATACGAATTTTACGTCTTAAACAACCTAAACATCAAATTTGGATTTTTACTAGACGTCAAATCACTTCTTGCTGAAACAAAAGTCGATACGCTTCGTTATAATTGCTTAGATTTTGATAATTTCTACGAATTGTGTACAGAAATCAAAGATTAAAAAATGATGCTCAGTACCCGGACTGAAGTTCTACCGGAAACTACTTTGGATCTTCTCGATTTTATTGTTTCATATGGAGATGACGTATTTCCGAATCTGCGCATTTCACTTCAAATACTTCTAAAAATTGCTGTTTCAACTAAAAGCTGTGAGCGGTCCTTCAGCAAAGTAAACCTTATTTTGTCTTAATTACGTGCTTCAATGGATCAAGATCGTCTGGATGATCTTGCACTCCTTTGCATCGAAAGAGAACACTTGAGAATATCAATTTTAACAGCGAGATTGACGACATTCAAATCAAGGAAGATCAATTTATTTTAGATTTTGTCTATTCGAGTCATGTATAATTAGTAGAGTAATTGTTTTCAAATAAATTGTTTATAATCGTATAGAGAATTATTAGTCTGTATTGTATTTCATTAAAATATCATTTGCTTCAAAAAATGAACCATATAAACCGTAAAATTTCAAATTTTTCTTGGGGGCTCAGTGAGCCCCCAGAATTTTTCGGTCCGTCAAGGGGCGCAGAATTTGTGTCTTGCCCCCGGGCGCACATGACCCTAGCTACGCCACTGTCTTTAAATACAATACTTAACCGAGACACCATCACGGCGTGCATGCAGACAATATTTTTGGAACTTATTGCGGACAGAAGTTTGATATATTTCTTGTTTTTTTTTTTTATTGCGTTATTTTGTTTGTCTTTTTTTTAAAAAACTCGAACACCGATACTTTACGCTATTGATACATATTTTCCCCATGTTTATAGTTTCTTACATTTGTCTTTATGAATATTTGAAATGTTGCCAAAAGTAAGTTGTTTTTCTTTTCAATAATTCCTTGAATATTTATACTTGTTAAATCCTCTCACTCTCTCTTGAATTAATGCTACATTTAATGAATGGGGAAATCCTAGCTGTGACCTACAGAATACAAAACCCTTTCCGAGAAAACTGGGTCGCTCTCTGTTGTTCGTAATTGCTTGACATGATAATCTCAACAGTAAACAAAGAAATAACTCATGCTTGACAAACCCACTCAGAAAGTGGTAGTTGAAAGAAGCTACCAACTCTTTGAAAATATAACATAATCGAACATTTATCTACTATTTTAAAAAACTATTTCGCTATTAAATTGTGACTCTGCCTACTTATAATTATAATAAGAACAATTTTGCAAGTGTATTATTGTCTTTCGACGTTAGTTATTCCGCGAATTTTCGCTTGAAATGAATAGATGGTTTCCATTCCTTTATTTTGAATCTAGTGTATTTATAGTTAATTTATTTGTTTAGCAAAGGGAGTGTTAGTTAGAGCATCCAAATAATGGCATTCAAAATTAGATAGGCTATTTGTGTCCGTTAAATGTTAAACTCATATTTATACAGAAGCGAAAATTATATATATATATATACATACATACATATATATAAAGCAAATTTAATTTTCGCTTCACAATAGACTTAAAGTTGATCACATACACAAACACCAAAGATTTCTCTACATGTTAGAAAAAAATTTGCATAACTAACATTTTTTAAAGCTTTCTTGCATAAATGTTATATATTTTGGGAAGGCCTGTAAACTCAGGGGCGGATTAAGACTGCACGGGGCCCTGGGCTGCAATCAAACGGGGGCCCTATCCAGCCAGCATTCTTAAAATAAAATGATTGTTAACAGCTAATATAAGACTGTAACTAAATTTTAATAATGAAAAAAAAACGAACACGAAGTAATAACTGTTTGATGTGATCGCGGTAGTTATAATTGAGAGTGAAAAAAAAATATATGCCCTTGCTGGGAATGGAACACGACACCGGTAGCTCCACTAGCATGTACTATACCCAAACGGCCAGCGGAACTTCTCGAAAGTGGGAAATTTTAAAAATATAAACTATATTTTATATCATGCGAAGTGAATTAATTAAAGTTTTTCGATTATTAGGTACTATCAATACTATCATGTCTGAACGCGATAAGTTGTATAGATAGTATTAATTAATTTATTATATTTTCAAGGGTTCGTGCAAACTTTTGTACACTCTTATTATAAAATATAAAAAGTTTGGGGGCCCCTAAACCGTCGGGGGCCCGTGGCTTTAGCCCGCTCAGCCCCCCCCCCCTTAATCCGCCATAGTGAAAACTTACTTAGCACCAACAAATGAATAGATAGCTTACATTTTCAGTTGACAATCGAGTTTTTCATGTGATTACAAAAGCCAAATTATTGGTAAATAATTTTTTTTATTAAATGAAGTGTTCGATTTCACAGTATCTACCATACGCCAAATTTGAGTTGGGGTGGAACTGCATGCCCTGTAACCTGTAGAATTAATACATATTTACACACACATTCACATACATATACATTTATATCGTTCGAGCAAACCAAATTACATTCCTCGACCACATTTAAAATTTGTTGGCCATTGCAGTCTGTTGTTTGACATTTGACATAAATTGACACCAGTTTAGGTATCGCTCGATATATAGAGGCTTATTTAACTTATTGTGTTATTTTTTATTCGTAATTTTAAAAAATCGTGTTAAATTCAGGCCTGGGTTTTTACAACTGATACATCGCGCTTTTTAGTCAAACACAAACATCATATAAGGAATGGTGTCCCTTAGCCCCTCATGTCGTTGTGGAGAATATGGTAACTCTTTCAGTTTCAGCTTCAACATTCACTGCCATGACCCCTGTTATAATGCTATTTTCAAGAAATCCGATTCTGCATCAGAAGTTTACCCTAATCGGTTCATAAAACACATTGACAGAAACTTTATTTAAAAAACTCAGTTGTAAGCACGTGGACCTTATTTGTATATTTTAAGTTACTGATCAAGCCATGTTTTGTTTTTTTGTTTTAAATTTCATTGAAAAATAAATTTAAACTAATTGTTGTACTTTACAAATTACCTGAAGCAGACGGCGTTGATTTGGTTTATTCTTCCTATATCTTTCACCCACATTGATAATAGCAATAACATAAAATTTGATCGTTTATTCTCTCCCTTGTGTGGCATGATCAAATTTTTATTTATTTATTTATCTTTTTAAACTTAATGTTCTTACCAGCGTAGAATGTTAAATACTAGAAAAAAATGTCCTTGGTAACAATAAAGTGTAAAGCAATTCATTGAAAACCAAAGTATGATGCAAGTAATTACTTTTAAAATAAACTTATATGGATCATGTGTTCGGGGTAGAAGGGAGTATTTTAGACTCGTTCAGGGGCGTTAGGAGTAGATAGCATTTGACAAAAATTGTATGCACATGTGTTCTCTTTCCCGACTATCCATCCAGCCTTTTAGTTGCTTTAAGGACATAGATTTTACTTCGCTTTTAGAAATTAGGTGCAAAATACCTTGTAACATGTTCATGCGCATTTAGGAATACGCAATTTGCATATGAAGTTTTATTATTTTTAAAAGCTTCAACTTGTACACGAAAATACTGACAAAGTCTAAAAGAGAAATTTATTTTTGAACAACATTTTTTATTTTATTTACAAATAATGTCTGCCGTACTGAAAAGCACTGTACAAAAAATAGTACATGTGACCTACTTTTCAGATTGGTGTTTGTTTTAAGAAATGAAAATGGAGTTTTCAGCTTTATGATTTTATGGAAATATAATCTTGAGGATTGTGTTGTATATGAGCTTGTGGGCATCAAATGCCCAAATGAAGTCCAGATGTTCGTAGTGGCAGATGTTGACATCATGTGTAACATTCAGCTGGGGGATGAGCCACGCCACGTCAGTAGGATCTGCCAGCCAATCACGATCCCCTCTTAAAATAACAACAGGGACCTTGACTTTCTTAAGATCGTACAAAGGAGGAGTGCGCTGAAATTAACCAAAGCAGAAAAATACACGTATGGTCGAGTGGCAGCGCGCTCGACTGGCGTACCGATGGTCACCAGTTCGAATCCATGCGAAGGCAAGGTGCCTAGGGCGTCCCTGAGTCACGGAGCTCTAAATGGTTACCTAACAATAGTTAGGCGGCTGGGTAATGCGTGGAACCCGCATAGCCGTGGCCTGTGACCACACATGCCAACAGATCATCTGTCAAGGTCTGTGGACGCAATTATCTTCTGCATAGAAGGAGCGTCTGTACATCTGAGATAACATAAACCTGAAACACATAACATTAATAACATCCTTCTAGTGTTTCGTTAGAAAAGAAAAGTTACCATGCCAAGAGGATGCATACATACACTCATACATCATACGTATCATGTTGAATTAAATTTGTTAAAGAATTTTCAAAATTATACCGTACTTGGCCATAATGCATGATATTCTGTACAGCTGATCCATAGTCAAAGCGTTGAAATTTTTTAGAGTTGATCGCCTGTAAGAACAAACATAAATGTCTTTGTGATGAGTGGGAAGAAAAATGTGGACGAAAGGGGAATTTTAATAAATCCAGATATTTTTTAATGTATTATTATTTTTATTATTATTATTATTTTTGTGAAAGCAATATTATAATAGGAAATATAATTTTTTTTATAGACTTAAACATTAATATTTAAAATGCAGCTCTTGTAAAATCACAGATAAGTTGTAAAAAAACTCTTGAATGTAAACGAGTTTTATATTAATATGAATATGTAATTAATCTTACAAAAAAATTTAATATAAATTTTTAAAATTTCATTAAATGTCAGTTGATTTATTATAATTGATATATACGTTACTTCAAAAGGTCAGTATTTATTTGGATCATTTAAAATAAAAATTATATTTAATTAAGAACATGAGAGTAGAAAACATAAAGATTTTTTTAAAGTGTCAAAATTAAGATTCAGTAGTACCTGGGCCCAGTGAAGGATGTCTCGGACTGATGTCCCTGCTGGCGTGTGACCTATATAAACGGGGACTCTGGTCTATTTGAATATAGTAAAGATGTACCAATATTATTATTATTTCAATTCACATTTAAAAATGTCACATTTACATGAATTATGTTACAAACTAGATTTTATTCATAGATGCTGGAGTTTTTGTTTAAAAAAAGGGGGGAGATGGTGGCGATACACCCTGTTGGCATTTTCTGGGGATTGTTTTTTAAGGAGAAAATTTCAACAACTGGAATGTTGAATTGATAAACTTTAGGCAAAGCATACTCCCGCTAGAAATGGTTCGAGGTAGGTCAACACCGTACTTAATAAAGACTGTCAATAAAAGACGTCACGCGAGTCAGTCATAAAAACTTTGAACACTCTCCTTTATGACGTCACAAAGTTTTGAAAACCCCTCCCCGAAACCAAACAAAACAAACAAACAAACAAAACAAACCAAAAAACCCCCCCCCCCAAAAAAAAACAATATTTTCTAAAATTTGGAATGTTTCAAATTACTTTTTTGTAAATTTAAATATGTATTTGGTGTAAGTCTGCACTCTAATATTGTAGCAAGCGTGAATCCTTCTAAAAATACATTTTAAAAATTGCAAGTAATCATATAATTAAGTGGAAATGTTATTTAAAGTTGAGAGTTTTGATGTGACGTCACATTTTTTAGACACCCTTCTCGACGTCGCCACATATCTTTATAATTGCGTGACCCCTCTCCCCCTTAGGTGCATGGCGTCATTTATGAACGGCCCCAATGACTAATTATTGAAAAAATTAGATACTTAAGCTACATGGCGGAAATCCTGAAGAAATTTGTTTAATTACTAGTATCTCAGATTATTCCTATAGTGTACTGGTAAAACGAGTAGGCATTTGAATTAAAAACTAAGTTTGTGACCCCTTTTCTCTACATATGTTATGCCTGGAGCTGGATTTAGACTTGATGGGGCCTTAAGCCTAAAAGCTATTTGAGACATCATATGGGGCCCTTTTAAGTCCAAATATTATATCTATGCCAGTGCTAAAATATGAAGAAAAAAATTCCGGGTAAAAGGGGGGGGGGTCCAAAAAGGCGGTGGCCCTAACTTAGGCGCATACTTTATCGCTATAAGATGTATGTCTTATTTAACAAATTGGTAAATTTAGTAAATATTATAGAATCTACTAGAATCTAGCTCTAATAACGCGACTTCAAGAGGTGCTTGCTAAAATGACTAAAATAATCATAATACACAAATGTTACAATGCATGAGTAAGAGTAAGAGTCTTAGTAAGAGTCAATAGTCTACACACAAAAATAATAATAATAATATTTTTTTTAAAAATGTAACTAAGTCTTATTTATTTTTACAACACCAGACAAGGGACACTTTATTTTAAAATAAAGTTTGTATAATTTAAAGTTTAAAATGTAAATTCAAATACTTCATTATTAAAATTAAAAATAAAGAAGTAATAAAGTAAAGTCTCCGATTTTGGTGAAAACTTTGAGTTGATGACGAGTTGACTTTACTTTATGTAATAATGTAAGTTTAAGCTGGACTTTGACTTACATAACTTACATTAAATTAATTATGATTAATTTCGTGACAGCCAACTTGTAAAAAATAAAATTTATTTAAATTCAATGTAGGACATTAAAATTAAGCTTAAGAATAACCAAAGTGCCTAAACTACGCTTTCTATGACGGATTCTTGAATGGAACTCCTTCCCCCCACCCCCACCCCCNCCCCCCCACCCTTCCTTTTTTTCACAATAAGGCTTACAAGGTTCTCGCTTACAAAACATTACTTTTAAAATTTTAAGTATGAAAATGAATAGGCCCATTAAATTTTATTTAACGATAATGTCCCTTGGTTTTTACCTTCTGTCAAAAAGAGTCTCTCCTTTGACCACTACATCATCTATACGTCTCTGTGGCGCAATCGGTTAGCGCGTTCGGCTGTTAACCGAAAGGTTGGTGGTTCAAGCCCACCCAGGGACGAAGACTTTTTTTAAAAAAAAATAATAAATTTATTTTAAAAAGTAATTTATTAATGTATTATTTTAAATATTATTCTCAGCTGGCCAGTTACGGTGCTAAGTTATAAGTTAGTCAATATTTTATTTCTCTTATTCGGTAATTACCATATTTTGTAAGCAGTTTGCACGTATAAGGTCTGCGGAAATTAAATTATTAAAAAATTAATTAATCGTTAAAATTTTTTAATCGATTTCAATTTTAAAATAAAAAAATATATTTCTATTTTCCCCCCACTTATTAGTAATTTATATTTTTTGTTACTCTAATTCTAATACTTTTCCCCCGTAATATTATTATTCATATAGTTAATTTAGACGTGCATGCGACATGCGTAAAAAAATGTTTTTCTTCCATATTAATTATTAATTGCGTAGTATAACTTATAACGAATTTGCTTTGTTTAGTCCCAAAATGGGGAGCTATTTAAATTACCGCGACTTAACCGATTTCGCGAACTAATGAATCGGGACTTAACGGGATATATATATGCCTTATAAAAATATAAGTATTCAAAACTAATAGATTAAATTTGTTTCTTGATTAATTTTAAAAAAAAGTGTTAATCAGTTCCAGCCCTAATACTACATGTGCTGTTTTCTTTTTATTTCCAATTCTTCCCCGCTATGCTATTTTTTAAATTGATACCTTAGTCCTAGTCATAGTATATGGTCCATACGGCTTCATGGTGTTTGAACCCCGGTCTTTTTTAAACGACCAAGAAAGAAACATCGTTGTATCCAACTCCCCCCCCCCCCCAATGGTCGAATCGTCTGTGGTCGAGATGTCCAGCCACCAGTATATAATAGACACATCCGGGTGCACTTTAAAAGAATTGAAAGCTTTTTGAAATCACAACAGCATTTCCCCATTAGGCCATGGGTGGGAAAAATGTGGCCCTCGGGCAACATGCGGCCCGGAACCGAATTTTTTTGGTTGATGACCAAGTGATTCAGTAAACCTGCATTGAACTGAGATTTGCTTCATGTCCAAGACGTGTTGAACATAAGAGTGGCTACGTCAATACGCGTGTGCAGGCCATTAAAATAAGCGTCTATAGTTTTATCTGTTTAATTTCATATGTCTTTGCCACTGTTAGATGTTAAAATGTCCAAAATTAGTGGGGCCATGAACTCTCCTTAAAGAATCGAAATTGGTGAGGAATCCTGTGTTATTCGTAAAGAATGTAGACACAACAATTTATTAGCTTAAACAGTGTGATACTGACTTATGTAACGATTGCGGTATTTTAAAGCATACAATCTAAAACGACACCACGTTCCATAACATTGCGATTTTGGCGGCAGATTTTCTGAGCAGACATGTAAGTGCAAGAAAAAAAAAAGCTTTAGATTGTGTTACAAAGTCGAAGAAGAAACTAACATTATTTACAATGCAAGAAACTAGAAACACTTCAGGGGTTCATTTTAAAAAAAATATTTACAATTCATTTTGGCAGAAGGTCTTACACTTAAATTTTTCTTCCGTAGGAGATTTTAAACAACATTTTCTTTGTTTATTTTTTTTATTTTTTAATTATTTTTTTTAGGTTGGGGTGCGATGATGATACATAAACAAAGACAGAGACCAATAAAATAAAAATAACAACAAACAGTGAATGTAGATAAACAAGATGATGTGAGTGATATGTCACTTAAAGTTTAATGTAGGAATGAAGGGGACGCTTAGTCGCATCATGCGAAGCTGCGAAACAAAACATAAAAAAGACAACATTAGTGCTAGCTCCTTATAATCGTAATAAGAGATTAAAAGCGTGTTAAAAATATTATAATCATCATATTTTTGACAATTTTAACTAATTCCAGGTTTACAAAATCTGAAACAACGGTAGAAATTTCGACTAACCCTCGCTATAGTACTGAATCTCTAGGACCATAATGAGCCAAAATCAATATATTTCATGAATAAACCAAGCTCCTGTCTACAGTGGCGTTGCTAGAGGGGTGCGGAGGGGGCGGGCCGCCCCGGGTGACACCATCAGGGGGGTGACACCAGACCATACAATTCTATATATTCCCGCTATTTGGCACTGGAAAACACGAAGGAGTTCTATGGATTAAATCATGAGGGGGTGACACCATGAGCTACCGCCCCAGGTGACACCATGAGCTACCGCCCCGGGTGACACCAACCCTAGTGATGCCTCTGCCTGTCTACTCTAGACTCTAGAACTATCAATTAAGAGATCCTCTCATACGAGGATTTGAGTCGTTACAGGTTGTTTCCCTTTCGAAAGCTAACTATTTCAAGGCTTACCTACCTTATTTAGTGAGAGATAGTCGATGCCGCCAAACAGGAAAAGAACGTTTTCACACAGAAGATTTCCCCACGTATCACAGAGGTGGCCGGCCAAAAACTTCAACACTGACGGACTGATGTTTAACTTTCCGTGTCCCAGGAGTGTCAGGAAAACCTGTGTTAGAGATTCGTTCCATTCATATTGATTTTAAAATAAATTGTCGGTTTGAAAAGTTTAGGCTCATGTTTGTTTTCTTTTCATTTAATTATCTTTATGTATGACATTACATAATATTATGAATTGCATTTCATCCAGTGCCCACCCCGATGTCTTTGGCAAACGGTGCGAGCAGCTTGATGGGGGATTCCGTGTTCCAAACTTGTGCCACGGGCGCCATCGCTATCAAGTGTTTGATGTGAGACGCCAGCTCCTGGTCTTCTCCGAACTGAGCAAACGCGATGGTCGTGCCCTGGGAGTGGCCAACGTAGTAGATCTGGTCAACACCCGACGTCCTAAGGACAAACTTGATGGTGGCCGGGAGGTCATATTTTGCCATCTCATCCCAGCTGAAACGTAATCAAAGAAAAGTTCCTGTTAAACTTTACCTTCATACACTTTTTAATTCCTTGCAGTTTTTACAAATGTTCACACAGGGTTTTATTACAGAAGCTTTAGACTGAACAGACCAGGATTTTCCAATGGGAGTGTGTAGATGATTTCTCAAAAATATTCGTGAAACGTGTGCTTATGAACATCAATCGTTTGCTCTGACCACGGCGGGAACATAGGCACGCAGTAGTGTAACCCGTGATTAATAGTATTAGTTGTATTTGATAAGATATCTCTTGCGAGAATGGACTTTTTTGGTTTGTATGTAATTTTACTGTCACACTAACTTCTTTAGTTGAAATATTTAGTTCGTGCACGCAATGTTCCCTAATGTTTTTTTATTCTGTTTGAAAAATAACAAACTCTTGTTTTAAGTTGAACAAAATCCATTTTTTGGCGTGCACTTTCTCACATATTATGTTAGTCCTATCAAGATTTGCTGCGCAGTAATTGCAAACCTTATTCTAATTTTAAATAAATTTAATTCTGATAAAAGAAAATAATTTAAATTCCGCAATGCCGCTTGTTAATGTGGGTAGAGCATTTATGAATTATATTTCTGGGCGAAATACTTGGGACAGAGGGATCTTTTATTATCCCACTTTATAATTTTAAAATCTCCCAAATGTGAATTGAATCTTTGAGAGGAAATATTGATTGGGTGCACTAAAATAGACTGTTTTGGTATTTAAGAGGATTTTGGGTGCACTAAAATAGACAGTATGGAGTTTAAGAAAATTTTGGGTGCACTAAAATAAACAGTATTGTTGTTTAAGAGGATTTTTAAAATTCCATTTTTCAGTACCTGAATTCCCAGAATTTATGCGATTTCGGATCTAGGTGTGTGTGGTTGGTGGAGTAGATGTTCCCTCTGCTGTTCCCCAACCACACGTCAGCCCCGGCGTCGGCCAGAATGAAGGCGAGGCTCTGGTTGACCAAGTTGGTCACAAAATTCGTGCAGCTGGCCAAGAGACCGTGTTGGAGAAGTACAACGGGCCTGGGACCTAAAACAACGGACAAGCAGTTATGAACAAAGCTAGAAAACATGACTTTCATTGTAAAACATAAAAACTATTTCTGTACAAACATTAATCAACATTGATCTTTTTTCACTCATCACGCATATTTTTTGGTTCCATTATAACTTATGATGTGAATAACAAAGAATAGAAATTCATCACTAGATAATACGATCGGCTGTTGTCAACAATATTGATTGACAGACTGACAGAAATAAAGTGTAAAGAATAAATATAGAACCTGCACATAAAACTTTCAATGACCTATATGAAAACTTTTCATAACGGAGAATAGCCCTAAATTTAAAGCGAGAAGTTGAATGAATCACTTTAAATATTATTTAAGAAAAATGTAAAACATTTTTTTTAAAAAGGATTTTCTTTTAACGACACTAATACGGTGATTTATTTGTCAATATCTTGAAATACACGAATAAATGGAAGTCTTGTCAGAAGGGCATTACGACATTTACGATGTCTAGTCAAAGAAATCGAATTCATTACAGAAGAAAATTTAGTATCGTGTAGATCTATATGTTCTTGAAACTCAGAAGGAAAAAAACGGGTTTTTCGCACATAGTTTTTTTTTTTTTTGAGGAATGAACTTGAAAAAAGAATCGAATTTTAAAATTTGAACTGAAATGTAGGTTTACAAAGTTAATAACGCGCCAAATTGCAATAAACCTTCAGCACATATACACGCGTAGATCTATATGACAACAGATTTTGCTGTTAAGGACCGTCCATAAATGACGTCATGCTAGTTTGACCAATTTTTTACCCCTTACCCCCCTCGTCACAAAGTTAGACCTCCCCACCCCTCCAAAAATACGTCACAAAGCTTTGACAACTCCCCCCCCCCAAAAAAAAAAAATCCATTTGAAAATAAGTGTGTTTCAAATCCCTTTTTTTCATTTAAATATTTATTTAGTGTAGGTCTGCATTGTACTATTGTAACACGCATGAAGCTATGTAAAACTTCATTAAACAAATTGTAAGCCAGTGCTTCTCAAACTTTTTCGTATTTGACGACCGGCGGGAATTTTTCTATTTCACAAGGTACCGGTGCATTCTTTTCCCGTTTTGACGTGATCTTCCCTGTACTGACGTGATAGCAAAATTAGGCTCTAAGCCTAAAGCTCTATAAGATTAAATATTAATTAGGCTTGTTTTATAAAATACTAGCAGACCCGGTCGTGCGTTGCAACGATCTCAGTAAAAATGACTATTTAAGAATACAATAAGTGATATGTTTAAAAACAATTATGCCAGAAACCTACACGGAAGTGTGCAAAAAAGTCCAAGTTTCATAGCAAATGGATAAATAAGATAATAATTTAAAAGCTTAAAAAAAAAAGAAAAAAAAAAGACATTAAGGGGCCGGGCTAAAAAATAAGTGATAATTTATTATTTTTTAAAATCGCCATTGTACTCAAGCTTTGTTTCTCAATATCGTGTAAAACTGATTGGGGAATTAAATTATTAACGCGCATTACAAAAACATTTCGGTACGCCTGCACCTAGGGAATGGACATTAAGAGTTCAGTTCCTTATACTTATAGAAATTATTTATAGACTCTTGAGTTTTTATGTACTAAGATTGGCAAGATCCGTTATTTTCTTAGTAACTTAAGCTAACACTAATTTTTGTAAAGGTAATATAAAGGAAAAAACGACATTTATGGGCCCCTGTGCCCATTCTGCGCAAGATGTCAATTTCAAAAAGCTGTTCGTTTAAATTCAGTTTCATCATTCATATATATTCCTCTAGATTGTTAAAAATTGAATGGGGAAAATATCTTAAGCATATACCAAAAACAGACATTCGGGGCCCCCGGCCTAAAAGTAAATTACATTAGAAGTTTAGTGCCCTATAGCTTTTTAAAATGGGCTACCAAGATTTTGTTATCAAATTTTGGTTAAGATAAATTCTTTTACGCAAAACCTAACGCATAAACTTAATTTTTTAAAAAAAAGACATGATGGGGCCCATTCAGTGCCAAATGTAAAGTTGAAAACACGTGTTTATTTCAATTTGCATGATAATGGATATATTTATCGTTAATTAAAAATTGAATGGACAAAATCTCTTAAACATTAACCACCCCCCCCCTAAAAAAAAAGACAATTGGCACCCCCAGCCCCGAAGAAATGGTCATTAAAAATTCAGGACATTATAGTATTTTAATATTGGCTATCAAGTTTTTATATACAAAATTTGGTTAAGATCCATCAATTTACCAAGTAGCTAGCGCTCAAATCAATTTTATATAGCTCATATAAGCAAAAATGACATTACGGGCCACCGGCGCCCCATGTGTGTTTAATTGACGAAGAAAGTTACCTGTTAACTTCCTGGGAGTGTACGCAATAGTCTGCAAAAGTTTCATTACAATCGAATACATGGTTTAGTCAGCTATAAAGGACATGCACACACACACACATTCATATATACAGATATATAGATATAGGGGAGAAGCACATTTAGGGGCCCTCAGCCGCATTCGGTGCAAGATGTCAAGCCGGATCAGCGCAAGAGCTTGGGGCAAAAGCAGAGACGGCTACCCAGCACAACGAACCAGATAGCAGTGGAGTCCGGTCGGAAGGAGCCGCGGAGCCAGTGCCAGCAAGAGACCACAACACCCAGGGATATACAAGACCAGAAACCAAAAAGAACTGTGCCGTTCGAGTGCCCAGTAAAGACTATTGAGATATACTATTACGACAGGAACTTATATGTGAATTGACAACTTATTGTTATTCTATGGATAAATAAGTGTATGTGTATTCAAAAATTCTGTAAGTACGAAGTTAATTAATTAGAATATTATTGTCTAAATGATAAAATTGTGTATGCATTGTTAGATATTGCTGAGAAAATATATATAGAAACATTTTTTTTTCTTTTTGTGAAGCTAGACTTTAAATAAAAAAATGGAAGATATGATTACTATGGCAGAGCTTAGAGAGATGGGGGTAAAATACTTACAGTTAGAGGGAGAAGAGCTAAATAAGTTCGTGTTAGAGGAGTGGGGAAGACTGATAGAAGAGGAACGCGTAGAAAAAGAAAGACAGCAAAGGAAGGACATTAGAGAGCATCAGGAAAGGGAGGCCATTCGAAAGCATGAGTTAGAAATGTGGAGAATGAGGAGAGAGAGGGAAGAGATGGGCTATGATTTGGGTCAGAGGTTGATAACGAAAGATGATGGGGTTTTGATCTTGGGCGAGGCCCAAGTGGAAAAGGAGGTACTAATCGAAAATCGACAGGTTGCTCTTGAGCAGAGTGAGAGGCAAACTGTAGACCAGTTGGTCATGCTAGATAAGGGGACAGAGCAGGGAGGAGATACACAGGGGGAGAGAGTTACGGTGGTGATAGTGGATGAGTGTGGTGAGAAAGCTGCAGGGTGTTCTGGAGAGATGGTGGAAATGAGCACGGACAGTGAAAATCGACAGGTTGACCATGGGCAGAGTGAGAGGCAAACTGTAGACCAGTTGGTCAGGCTAGATGAGGGGACAGAGCAGGGAGGAGATACACAGGGGGAGAGAGTTACGGTGATGATAGTGGATGAGTGTGGTGAGGAGAAAGCTGCAAGGTGTTCTGCAGAGATGGTAGAAATGAACACCGACAGTAATGAAAATAAAAGTAATGAGAACCGCTGCAGGGGGGTCACACGGGATTGTGACATGAGCTCAGGGAAAATTTGGGTCGAGTCGATAGAGACAGACAATGTTTGTGAGGGTGGGGCAGACTTTTCTCGTGGCCAAGACTGCCTCACGAAAAAGTGCAGGGAGATTGACTGTGTGGGGAAAGGTCGGACCAGAGATAAATGGACCATGGGTGGCCAGACCGTGACCGACGGGAACACGCATAGGCGTCACCGCCAGTTGGGATTTAGATCAAGGTGCGGAGACCGTGAATCAGATGGGCTGCGTGCGTGGGCGTTGGGGCTAATGATTTGGACGATAGTTGGGGTCGTCATGAAAGCTTTTATAAGTGGGAGCGAGGATGAATGGCTCGCCACAAGCATGAACGGGAAAAAAAGGCGAATTTGACACCAGTTGGAGTCTAAATATAGCCATGGGTGAAATGCGGTCTATGCTTGCGTTACTACGGATAAGTCTACACAGTGGTAACTTGGGTCGCCTTTTGTCCAAGAATGGGGACAAAAGATGTATACCACCATTATGGCCAATGGCTATGAATTTTTAGCAAATAATTTTTGGGAGGCTGGAGACCTTAGGACATTTTTTTTATGATGTTAGACATTTTTCCCATAAGATTCATGATTTTGATGAAATGTGGGTTTTGATGACTTTTTGTTGCTATTTCGATGATATTCATTATTTTGATGAAATGTGGGTTTTGATGACTTTTTGTTGCTATTTCGATGATATTCATGATTTTGATGAAATGTGGGTTTTGATGACTTTTTGTTGCTATTTCGATGATATTCATGGTTTGATGAAATGTGGTTTTTGAGGACCTTTTGTTACTATTTATGACGTGTATGATGAGAATTTGTTACTAATTTGAGTGTTTATTATGATATTGCGATGATTTTCAAGATGAATTGTAAAGTTGGGTATGGATGGATCGGAGATCCCCATAACACAGGCGTCCCACGCACCATGGGGACATTAAATATACATGTGAAGTCCCTCTATGGGGACTCTAAAGATTCATTGGGGAGCAATGACTGCTCCGTGCAGGTCCCTCTATGGGGAATTTAAAGATTCATAGGATGATTATATAAGAGCATGAAGTGCTCCAGTAGGAGGGTCCCATCGGTGTACAGGCACTATACGTTTTTCATTGATTGATTGGTGTGCTTAATTTGTAAAAATATTTGTATTTTGTTTTTCCCTAACATCGTGTATATATATTTATGTAAGTATAGTGTATGAATTATATTAATGTATTAATGAGAGTAGTTCTCATTAAGAGTTGCCAGGAGATTATTATAAATATATGATTAGAATTATGAACTTTGCACACTATGTATTCCCTTTGAGAATTTTGTAATGAAATATGATAATGTATTATGATGTGCAGTGATTCCATACCCTGACTATATTTTTTTTTTTGATGTTGTAAATAAAAGATTCTACTGGAAGTAGAATCTAATGGAAGAGGGGGGACATGTCAGGGGTATGAGAATCACTGCGTTTTTGAGTTGTATGTTTGCCTGGTCACAAGCTCATGTTTTGAGCTGTGAACGAAATTCACGTAGGAGCGTTGTTCAGTCCATGCAAGGACAGTCCAGACCCAGGGTATATAACTCGTGTGTCTCGATGTGTGGGGAGACGGACAAGGAGTTATGTTGCGGAGAGCAGTGGGGTGTTGACAAGTCACCGGTGTCAGAACACGAGAATACCCGAACTGTTAGAGTTGCCGTGTTGGCCGGCTGGACTGTACGCCGGGTCTAGATTGTAACTGAGAGACACGGAGATATGTGTTAGTGAGAGGACCAGAAGTGTACATAGTTGACAAGTGTCTGTGAATGTAAATAAAGATTGCTGTTGAGAGAAGGACTTGAGTTGGATTATTGTGCAACAGTTGTTGGTGTGTAAGCCTCGGGACTAAACCCTAGACAACGAAACCCGACACACACAATATAGAGAGAGATATAGAAGGGAAAACATATTTAGGGGCCCCCGGCCACATTCAGTGCAAGATGTCAATTTCAAAAATCTGTTCATTTTAATTCCGTTTCATCATGAATATATTTATCGAGATCGTTAAAAATTGAATGGGAAAAATATCTTAAAATTTACGAAAAAGACATGTGGGACCCACGGCCCCGATGAATCGGACATTAGAAGTTCATTGCCATTTATTATGTTAATATGAGCTACAGAGTGTTTGTATACAAAGGTTGGTTAAGATCCATCAATGTAGCAAGTAGCTATCGCTTAAACTAATTTGTATATAGCCCATAAAGGCAAAAAACGACATTAAGGGCCCCAGGGGCCCATTCAGGGCAAGATATAAAGCTCAAAACAACTGTTTATTTTAAGATGGATAATAATGGATACATTTATCATTATTTGTCAAGACCTTCAATAATTGAATAGTGAAAAAAATCTTCAACGCTTAAGAAAACAGGTATTTTGGGCCCCCAGCCACGACGGAGTTCCCATTAGGAGTTTAGTGCACTATGGTATTTTAATATTGGCTATCAAGAATTTAATTGCAAAATTTGGTTAAGATCCATCAATATAGCAAGTCGTTAGCGATTAAATTATTTTTTATATAGCTCATATAAGCAAGAAATGACGTTGTGGGCCCCCGGCGCCCCTTTAGTGTTAAATGGAGAAAAAAAAAGTAGCCAGTTACCATTCCGTGAAGGTACTCAACACTCTCAAAAATTTTCATGACGATTGGATGAACAGTTTAGTCAGCTCTAAAGGACAAGCACACACACACACACACATACAGACATATTTTCATTTTTATATATATAGATTAATTTTAAACAATTTTTTAATTGCCAAGACATAGCAAAGCAACTAACGAACAATGTAGCGGTAGTGCCAAAAACAATTTGATTTTATTAACCTTCAAGCTCACGAATGTGACTATTGATATTACAAGAATAATTTCTTTGTTGATAGTTTTCTTTATTGATAACCTACGCCAATCGGCGTCTGATGACCTACCGACCGGCACTTTGAGAAGCATTTGATTTTGTTTTTGTGTGTGTGTGTGTGTGTGTGTGTGTGTG
>MUZC01000514.1:53214-118095 GCA_002072015.1 Radix auricularia
CCCCCTCGTGCGTGAAGTCATTTATGGACGGCCACTTATCAACTTCAAGTAAAGGTAAGTAGATAAAAGCATTTCCCAAAGTGTTAGCTTAAGCGCAATGCTCACTTTGTATTAGTCTGCATGATCATACTATTCATACCCCGATGTAATTTGTGATCACTTTTTATATAAATTACAAGGCAATATACTATCTCCGCACTGCTTAATTCTACAACAGTGCTTCCTAACCTTATTCATATGGCGGACGGGAGGAATTTTCATTGGTCCTGGAACCGATGCACTGTTTTAGTTTTACATGTACTGACGTAGTAATCAAATGTAGTTGTTGTTTTTTTCATTTTGTGTGATTATTTCCAGAACATTGCCAATATTCTAAAGGGTTAGTATTAATATTAATGGTTTCAAATGGACGGACCAGCACCGGTCCGCGGACCACAACTTTGAGAATCACTGTTCTACAAAACGTTTGGTTTAGAAGAACAATTAGGTGAAACAGAAAGTTAAGCGCTTTTAATTAAGTAATGTGCTGTAGCCTTGACCTTGAAGGTTTCTGTTATTACGACCATGTGGAATGCGTAAAATGTTTAGAATGTATCCGTCTTCTGTTGTGACGTAATAGTTCTCACACGGGAAGCCCTTGCTCGTGATAAGCTCGGTCTGAGGAAAGAAAAGTCATTGAAACTGGCAACATCAACAAAAAAACTTTTTTTTTTTAAAAAAATATTTCTTTTAGATTTTTTTTAACGTGCAAACACTTGTCATGTGTATAACATGGTCGAAAAAAAAAATAAAGAAACAAACTCGTGTGTAAAAATACACAGCATCCTTTTATTTTTCTTAATTTTTAAAATGTATTTAATTTATTTATTAAAACAAGTATTATATTATCGCTATTAAATTTGCTACGCGGGAATTCACAACTGCAGCACGGCGTCGGTAAAATATGCGCGCGGCCACGCTGCTTAAAGAGAACATTGATTGTCTCCCAGGGATGGGACCGAATTTTAGTCAAAGCTTGGAAAATGTTTGATATATTTATATAACATTTTGATTATTAATTGCGTTTTTAGCGCATTTTCGAGAAGTCGAATGCGCTATTGCACCCGTTTTGTCCGTCCGTCCGTCCGTCCGTCTGTCATCACCCTAGATCTCAGCATCCATAAGTCCTAGACCCATGATGTATATATGTTTTTTGTATGTCCTGACCTGCCATTTGTGCATCAACACTCAGTTACTCGATCCGTTAAAAAACCCCGTTAAAACTACCAAAAAACATTGCGAATCGAGAGATAACACTGGCGCAGGCAACGGCCGCCATTGCCGGAAGCCTTAGTATTATCAAAAGTATTAGTTTTTTTTTTGTTGACGTCATTAGAATATGTGTAAAAGTTTAGAGAGTTTTACGTCATCATTTGTTGTGACTTCAATCAAGATCTTAGCGGCCCAGGGGCAGAAATTGAAAACTTTTTCGAAACAAGCTTCAACATTCAACTACTTTCACCAAGATTGGCAACTACGATCTATCAAACAACAATTGACGGAGTATTTGGGCGATTAGCTGATTACAATTTAGAATGTTTCATTTATGAGTCCTATTTCAGTGACCACAAACAACTTGTAGTTAGATTAAAGAGAAAATAAAAAAAATTTAAATGTAAAGAAATGACTTTTAAATAAAAAAATGTTCAGGTATATTCATTACACAAGAAAATTCATAAAAATATGTCTAAAATCTAAACACAATTACTGATAACTACATAATGCTGATATCTAACATAAGTACTGATACATAATACGAAAATGCGCTAACACGTCCTGAGTTCCAAAAGGGACCAGGCTTAACATGATTTTTTTTAATTCAGACCCCCCCCCCCTCTCCAAGGGCCAGCTTTAGAAATAGGCAAACTAGGCAGACACCTAGGGCCAACAATTAGTCTCATCATTAGAGGGGGGGGGGCCTCCAACAAGAATCTTTCCATATTTATTTTTTATTTTTCTATTACATTAAGGCAACCAAATTCACTTCGCCTAGGCTTCCAATTCCCTTAGGCCGGCCCTGCCCGCAAGCCTTTTTCAACCTCTTTTTTACCCCCTACACCCCACTTTTCTAGCACAAACCCTATAGTTAATCAGTATATAAATATCCATATATTTAAATGATTTAATAGCAGTTGAGACAAAATCTGAAATGTGTTTTATGGATTTGAAGAAATACCAGGAGTAAGTTATATTTTTAAATCGGTATCACTGATACTGATAGACCTATTTTCTTACCGCCGTCATGTAAACCTCTGGGTCAAGGTCAAGGTCAATGTCCTGCGATATTCGCAGGACGCCACGTAGTGTAGGATTTTGGCATGCCGTGATGGTCACTACTGTTTGGAAGACGGCGAGCAGGATGGAGACCACGTTCGACGTCATGGCTGACTGGTGGGGGAAAGAAAAGAAAGTTGTGTGGCATTTAATCAAGAACCCAATCTACACAGACAAAATTTGGCAGTACACGAGCTATGTTGTTGCTGGACACGAGCTATGATTTAACTGGACACGAGCTATGATTTAACTGGACACGAGCTATGATTTAACTGGACACTAGCTATGATTTAGCTGGACACGAGCAGTGATTTAACTGGACACGAGCTATGATTTAGCTGGACACGAGCTATGATTTAACTGGACACGAGCTATGATTTAGCTGGACACGAGCTATGATTTAGCTGGACACGAGCAGTGATTTAACTGGACACGAGCTATGATTTAGCTGGACACGAGCTATGATTAAGCTGGACACGAGCTGTGATTAAGCTGGACACCTACTGAGTGCACCACCTTTGATATTAGTACATAAACCTCGACGTTAACTATAGTCTAATGACTTTTAACAAATTTATTAACTATTTGGACTCGGCTCACTCAGTACGTACATACCCACTCTCGTGGTTTTCTGGTGCGCCCAAATCTTTTTGAATTAAGGAATATACACAGTTTTATGTGAATTATAATATGTCTATAAAATGCGTCATTTCTTTTCCTCTTTTAATAATTTAAGAATACAAGAAACATCTTGTCATTCAAGTTAAGTCGTCAGGGCAAGATAGTGGGGAATGGGTTGATTTGTCAAATTGAACATGATTTAAACTGACATTTTGATATTGCTTAGTTTAATACTAGAATAAGGGGCCATCCATAAATGACGTCACGTGATTTTGGTCGATTTTACCCCCCACCCCCTCGTCACGCTTCGTCACAAAAATTTAGCACCCCCACCCCTACAAAGTGAAGTCACAAAGCTGTGCCCCCCCCCCCCCTAAAAGTGGTATCTTCTATTTGAATATGAGCATGTTTCATTAACTTTACTGCCATTTTAAAATGAATTTATTGTAAGGCTCCACTCTATTATCGTAGCACGCATGAATCCATGTAAAACATCATAAAATAAATAGTAGGAAATAGAATTCTTAATGGGACTTTGATTTAAAGTAGCGTGTTTTGACGTGACGTCACAATTCTTAAACTCCCCCTACCCCTCGTCACACATCGTTACAAATGCGGGGACCCCCTCCCTCCTAGGTGCGTGTGGTCATTTATGGACGGCCCCTAATTTTAATTTATTAATTTTTTAAAACAATAATTTTGTATGAACCCCTTTTAATCGTGTTGACATTGACAGCTCAATATATTGATGTGATTTAACTATTGGATTTATACATACAAAATACCATGCCTTCTTGTACATACCTGTTATACCTGTTAACCATGGCGTATTTAAAATAAATAAATAAATAAATACATTTTAAAAAAATAAATAAATAAAAAAAAACACTATTTTATTTATTTGAAAAAACGCGATGTTGCTTTTTTTTTTTTAAATAAAAAAAATATTTTTATATTTATTCTATAGGCAATCATTTATAACATTCAATTTAAATAATTCGTTTAAAGAATATTATCGGGAATAATTTTCTCCTAAGCAGTGAATTAAAAATAAAGCATATATTTATAATTAATTTTACTTTCTTTGTGATTTGGAGGCCATCATCCAACCACTCCACCCCCCCCCCTTTTGACACACCATGTCCCCCTTTTCTTCCATCAACCCTTAGAGCCTCTACTCTGGAATACGATATTATACTATATTTTGTGAACGCCGTAAAGGTGAGTATCACCTGTAACTGGTCAATTTTTTTATCAATATTTTTTTTTCTTCTTTTTATTTCCTAAAGGTGGACTGCATTAGAAAAAAAAGAAAGAATAAGCGTCGCACATCAATATAACATTGAAAAGGGCAACATATGAAGCATTTCTTTTTCCACATCTTTTAATGCCCTATGTGCTACAATATATTGTAGATTCT
Source organism: Radix auricularia (assembly GCA_002072015.1). NCBI lineage: Eukaryota > Metazoa > Mollusca > Gastropoda > Lymnaeidae > Radix > Radix auricularia. Next base: position 57,569 of record MUZC01000514.1, read on the forward strand.
ATAGAAAGTTTCTGAAATGACAACATGCACGAAACAATTTACCTTAACTACTGAACAATTATGTAAGAGTTAATTTTTCTTTTGAACTACTTCCGTTTATAACGCGCCTTTCTTTTTAAAAAGAGGCTGAACAAGCTAAACAATTGTCACATCTGAATAAACTTAAGATAGTCAATTTCAAATCATTTTTATCTCATTTTTTTTACCGGGTGCTTATTAATATTACTAATCATTTTTGGCCAAAATGCCTCATTATTTGTTCATTCTCCTTCCTTTGACAATTACCAAAACTATCTTATTTTACAGCCTATTAATTATTATTAATAATTATGTTCCCACGACTTGGACATTAACATATGTTAATAATGTTATCATTAAAATTTAATATTTAAATTTAAATCTTACCTTTCTTTGCTGAGACTTTCAGAGTGAAATAATCCAACAGTGACTGATGACAAATGATCAAACTTTGGACCTGCCGGGAAATAGACGGTTAAATAGCACAAGGACAAACCGTGAAACAAATCTTTCTACATTTGCGGTCTCTCGTAAACAATAACGGTGGTCGTGTTGTTGGTGGTCGTGGTGTTGGTGGTCGTGGTGTTGGTGGTCGTGGTGTTGGTGGTGTGATAAGTGACGGGGGGCTGGTGGTGTGTAGAGAAGTACAGAACGTCCATGTCAATGAATCAGCCACTGAACCGAAGCAAATGTTTTCCCCTCTCTGGTGACCCTGACATCATCCGCGACTGCCACAAACGTTATCAGTGCCCTCGTACGTCAGCCGACGTTTTATTTATAGCAACACTGTGAAAATTTTAAACTAAAAATAACAATACTGTAAATTGTTAAAAGTACAAATGAAGAGTTAAGTTATTGTAATAAAGCCATGGGCTTCGATTAAGGGAGGTAATTCTTTCTTTTGGCCTTCATATGAGGATTTTCTTGTAAGGATAAACTGTAACTTAAAACTATAGCTTTTTTGTCGAGTGCTCTTGTTGCTGTATGTATCGCTGCACCCTTCGCATGCGCCACCCTTCCCTTTCTTTTTTTTTTCGTTTTGAAGACACTTATACTTTTAACCACATGCGACTGTGGGCTAACTTTTTTTTTTAAAAAGTAACATCATGGTTTGTCTTGTTTCCAGTGCTGGGTTACATATCGTATAGACGAGTAATCACTAAGAAAAGTTCATACTAGTCTATATAACTAATCTAATTTAACCTTTCGTTTACTTGGGGGTGAGGGTTGGGGGGAGGTAGCGTGTGCATGTTAGGGCTGAAAGCGGGCATTGAATTGCCCATCTTGTACAGCTTACGACCATATGGGGTAGATATTTTCCCAGAGTAGATTTTTCAGTAACGTTAACAAAAACCTCAGAGAAGCTCTTAGATCACTATTACATCACCAGTGAGACTCCAGGAATCAGCTCAACTGGTTTGATATTGATTTAAAAGTACGTCGCAAAAAATGATGTCAGAACGGAGTGGATACAAAGTCCAACAATATTATTTTTATTTTCATGAGCGCCATGTGTTAATTATGCCCTGACATTGCGTGATTCAATATTTTGTTATGAGTAAAGACTTTATTTCGTCTTGTGTTTGGAACTTCTTTCTTTGAAATGTTTTAATTTAAAAAGACAAAAGAAAATATTATGTTTGAGCGGAGATGAACTCTTAAATTATGTATGCCAAAGGATTAGAAATTACTGCAAACGAAAGTTATAAATATTGTATTTAATATATTTAAAAATACTGCTGCATCGGCTATTTTTGCGTAACGGCATTTTATGTTTTGAGGCATTTTTTATTGGTTTCCTCTTTCTATAGCATTTTTTATCTTACTTTTTGTTTATAAATTTTATCATAAGCATGTTAACCACTTAAATCTTAACAAATTCTGGTTAACGGTCTTTCCAACTTAAATTTAATTTGTTAATCTACATACTTCGTATATAAAAAAATGAACATTTCTTGTTTTCTCCTATTGTCCAGTATGCGTGACTTTCCGATAGCGATACAATTTAGTGAGTTGTGCCCGTGCCCCAGACAGATTCTGCGTTGTCTTGAATTATACATCACACGCCGCTTGGTACAATAATGTCATTTCCCCCTTATACACAGCTCACTTAGTTCACAACGCTTAAGATACATATAAAAACACTTTAAAGAAATTAACTCATAATGTTCATTTGCAGAATCCATTTTTTTAAAAACAATTTTATGCATAGAAATAGAAGTTTTGTAAAAACTTTATTCAGTTATTCCTTTCTGGATAATGATTAGCTATTTAATCATTATAATTTCATTCATATCTCATGGGTTAGTGAATTGATTTTTGTGCCATATTTAACAAAATTTGCGGCGCGGTAATTCTAGACTGATGCGCGGCGTCGGTTAGATACATGCGCGGCCAGGCAGCTTAATGGGATATTTACTCATGGGCATACAATTACTCCATGTTCAACCCGTGGGTCCAGGCAGCAAAAATAGCAGAGAATACACTTTATCCAAAGATTAAAAAGTAGAAAACAGTGTTTGGTCCTAATTATTGTATTTACAACCAATATTGTATATATATATATATATATANCCGGGGGGGGGGGGGGGGGGGTAAGGGCACGGTGGTCGAGTGGCAGCGCACTCGACTAGCGTACCGATGGTCACGGGTTCGTATACATGCGAAGGCAAAGATTTGTTCCCGGGGCCTATGGCGTCCCTGAGCCCACCCAGCTCCTAATGGGAGGGGGATGGGGATGTCCGGCCATGTGTGACGTTGTAAATAAAAATTACTCTTGTTCAAAAGTATGGCGTACTTTATGGGGGAGGACCCGAGATTTGTGACAGGAGGTAAAAAATGGTCAAAAATATAGTAAAGTACTTTATGGACGGCCCCTAAACGCTGACATAGGATCACCGTCCCAGACAATGACATTGCATTTTTAAAAGTATTAAGCAATGCGCATACAATAATTTTAATTAACCACCTTTACTTTAACTACAACGTTTATCGAATTTTTAACAACGCAGCATCAAATCAACATTCGGGAGTTTAAATGAAATGTCAGGCTATTCGGGATTTAATGAATACGTTACGTTAGTCAGCCCAAAAAGACTATATATTTAAAATCAGTATTTTAAATTGAAAGAACATCATATATGGTGTGGGTATGTTTTTATTTGGAAACTACTATCAATATCAGTTCCCGGTTGAAAAAAATTCTAGTTAGATCCCACTTTTGATAAAGACTGCCATCATGGATCTTTCCCGTGTCTGAATTGGGATCTTGTTGGAAATAAAGATTATTATCAACTATATTACTATATTGTTTTAAAACCTTGAATTTATTTTTATTTATGAGGGTGGTGTGTACAAATTTAAACTACTGTTTCAGAAGCCAATCAAGTTGAGAATGATACACATTCCATTTTATTGCGATTTCGTATTGTTGGAAGAAAATGTAAAGTCATAAATATACAGAAGGAAAATTCAGCGTAAAAATAATAATCAAATACACAAATGAAATTTTCACTTCTCAGAAGATACAAAGTTGAGAAGACATACAAACAAAAAACTGTTAGGTTACATTCTATGCAAATTACAAAACAGATGTGTATTATATAGGTAAAAGGGTATAGCCTATTTTTCGGGCAGGTCTGTAATTTAATAAACACCAACAACTGTTTTTCAATTTCTCAGCCGAGCATTGCGATGCACACACGCACACAAAAATCTGATAATTAACATTAGTTAAAAAACGAAAATAATATGCTATGTATATTATATTTATGATAGAAGTTGGCTGTGTGCCTTCACTGCCTATGAAAGGAGTTTTGGTACATGTTGGCTGTGTGTCTATGATAAGCGTTTTGGTAGAAGTTGGCTGTGTGTCTATGATAGGCGTTTTGCTAGAAGTTGGCTGTGTGTCTATGATAGGAGTTTTGCTAGAAGTTGGCTGTGTGCCTATGATAGGAGTTTTGGTAGAAGTTGGCTGTGTGCCTATGATAGGAGTTTTGGTAGAAGTTGGCTGTGTGTCTATGATAGGCGTTTTGGTAGAAGTTGGCTGTGTGCCTATGATAGGAGTTTTGGTAGAAGTTGGCTGTGTGCCTATGATAGGAGTTTTGGTAGAAGTTGGCTGTGTGTCTATGATAGGCGTTTTGCTAGAAGTTGGTTATGTGTAGTACTTAGACTACCGTGTCCCCCCACCAGTGCAGATAACAAAGGTCAATGCTGTAGAGATTTCTGTACTTATCACCAAATCCATCTCAAAACAATAGCTCACAATAATACAGAACAGCTCAAATTTACATGAATTATGATGTAGAAGTATATTATATTTTGCCCACTCTAATAAGTGAGAAATATTGTTCAAGACCATAGAGGCACATTATTTTTTTCAATAATTTAATCTTATTTAAATTTAACCCCAAACAACATCAAAAAAGTTAGAGGATACAAATTTACCCCCCCCCCCCAAACCATGATAACAAGCATGGAAATAAAAACTGAAAACAAAGTTGGATTTATGGTTATGCTTATATTTTGTTAGTGTAAGGATATTTTCTACTTGAATAAAAAATCTAACAGTTAAAATGTATAATATACAGAAACATATAAATATATGTAATGGTGAAAAAAATTTAATAATTAGTTAGTACCTGATAATGCCGGCCTAATACTATTACACTACAACATTTCGGTTTTAAAACTTCCTGTATTAGTTATCTTAAAAATTAATGGTCTACTAGTACTGTCTACATAACAAATCCTAGCATTTGATTATATTGTAAAATTTGTATCATGTGATAATTGTACTTATTTTTTAAAATTGTATCATGTGATAATTGTATTTTATAAAAATTGTATCATGTGATAATTGTATGCATTTTAAAAAAAATTGTATCATGTGATAAGTGTATGTATTTTTAAAAAACTGTATCATGTGATAATTGTATGTATTTTTTAAAAAATTGTGTCATGTGATAATTATATATATTTTTAAAAAATTGTATCATGTGATAATTGTATGTATTTTTAAAAAAATTGTAACATGTGATAATTGTATGTATTTTTAAAAAATTGTAACATGTAATAATTGTATGTATTTTTTAAAAATTGTAACATGTAATAATTGTATGTATTTTTAAAAAAATTGTAACATGTGATAATTGTATGTATTTTTTAAAAATTGTAACATGTAATAATTGTATGTATTTTTAAAAAATTGTAACATGTGATAATTGTATGTATTTTTTTTTTAATTGTAACATGTGATAATTGTATGTATTTTTAAAAAATTGTAACATTTAATAATTGTATTTATTTTTAAAAAAATTGTAACATGTGATAATTGTATGTATTTTTAAAAAATTGTAACATGTAATAATTGTATGTATTTTTAAAAAATTGTAACATGTAATAATTGTATGTATTTTTAAAAAATTCTATGGTCTGTATTTAAAGCCATAGCCTTTAACTTGAGATCACAGTAGAATGAAATAAAATATGATTATGAAGAACTCTTATTAATGCCATCGTAAAGTGCATGGTAGAAAATGATACAGAGAGGAAGTGGCAGGGGAGAGAGATTTTGAGAAGTGGGGTGGTACACAATAATACAAAAAATATAGAGTATTGTCCATTTTGTTTTTTAGAAATATAAAATATCTTTATTTATATGATACAAAAGAAATACAAAGCTTTAATATTACTATACTGGTCATTGCTTGAGTGGTATAAGATCTTTTATTACTATTTAGCGTTAATATAACAGTTAACACAGAACAAAGAGGAGAAAATTATATCATATTAATTTAGCTTCTATTTTCAGTGAACTCCTACTAGGCCTAGAACCAGGTGTAATACAACTTTACTGACAGTCATGACAGCTGAAAATATCACCACAGATTTATAGTAATCATAGCATGACTTGCAATGAATTTCAATAAATATTTTCTGGGCAGCCAATTAGCAGTTTGTTCTGATAATTTTATTTCAATATACTTATCAAATCACACATTTTTCTTATAACCTTTGCCTTATAAATAGGGAAGTTAAAAATACTTTTTCCAATTCAGTAATACAGACTAATAGGTCAGGTATAAATCTATAGAGTTCCAATTAAAGAGCTAAAACTCAGAACATACAATATACATTTTGGCAATTAGACAAGATAAATGTAATCTTCTATAGCTAAATCTACACTGCTATTATTAGATTAAATGTGTTTTCCTGTGCTAAAGGGGGATAATGCTTTAAAGATTTATGGTAAATAATTTTACTTTCTTTTTCTAAAAAAAAACAAAAGAACATTTGAAACTAAAGACAACAAGAAAGATTATGAATGATTCCCCAAATTTATTTCAACACTATTCCTTAAGAAAAGAAAAAAAAAGTTAACTTGTGTCAAAGCTGCCATCAATTTTAGCCCCAATGATGAGTAGGCCATAAAAATTTAAGTAATTACATGTACTTACAAACATTTACAATCTTCTTACCTCCCTCACAAAGAAATTATTGGTAACATTAAATACTAGCCTAGAATCTAAAAAAATGAATCCTTGAATAAAGTTAGCACCTCGATGCTGCCTGTTTATTGTGTAGCCCCAGCTGCCCTCATTAGTTTTAGTATCTACCTTAAATTATCACCTCATATTTTTCAAAATAAGCCTATAATGATTTTATAAATATAAATTATCATCTGTATGTCTAGTCTAAAGTAGTGAAAGGCTTTGTAAGACTCAAATATCAACATCAATATAAGGTTAAAACTAAATACTTCCCCTTCAATACACATCAAGTATACATAATTATGATAATAATAAAAGTTCCTTTAGAGGGTGCTTACAATTAGGTAATACAATCTAAAATTGATAAGTCTGTGCATGAAATTTTAACAAATACCCGATTGCATTCAAATTATTTCACTACAGAACACCGCAAAATGTTATTTCCTTTTTAAAAAAAATATTATTTTAATAAACAATCCCTTCTGTTCTAATTAACATTAAGATGTGTAAACATAAAACTTTTAAAGTTTACCCTAACACATTAAATTATTTTATCAGCTTTGTAATGCTTTTGTTTTTTCAATCCTGTTTTTAAGCAATAAAAAATGTACAAAATGACATAGATTTGATATCTTTCATGCTACTGAATTCAACATTAACATCGAGAGCCTCAAACCTGTAACAACTCACAGTACTAGCAAACTATGAATAAAAAAACATTTAAGAGTTCTGTATGATTTGGTGGAGGAGGTCAAGTCCAATACTGATATTACTATTGAGGTAAGAATGAATTTCTTGAACAGATAACACACATCAACAACTCTAAGGGTTATATTTAAGAAATATCTTAGCAATATTTAAATCTGAGGAAGCAAAGTTCGCATCATTCAAAATCAGAGAAAGATCTAGGGTAACACTTTAATTAATAATCTGGCACTGAAACATCTTGGCCAAAAATATAAAAACTGTCAACACTAGCACCACTACAAGGAACTACTTAAGAAGACCTTGCAGAATCGAAATCAGTTTCTGTAGACCAAACAAGAAATTTTTATCAGTCTCTGTCGCCGGGAAGGCATGGGCGAAGTCAATCAGGTGAACTTGCGCACATTTCCCGGTCAAATCTTTGTCAGAGTCAGGGACAACCTGGTCAACCGCATCTTCAATGATGCCGTCAATAAGTCTTGGCTTCTTAGCTCTTGACACATCTAGGAATCCATCTGGACTGAAACGCTTCTGTAAAGCGTCACCTCTGTTGGTAGGGTAGTCTGTGATTTCAACATCTTGCTCAACAGAGATCACACTGGATTGCTCACTTTTTCCTTGCCCTTTAGGATCATCTTTGTTATCTGTTGCTTTCTTTTTGGATTTTGATGACTTCAGAATTCGGTCAGTCAGTTTTGAGCCCTCGTATACCATGAACAGCGAGCTGGCGATGAAAGAGAACTTCTTCTGTCTCAGGAACCATGATTCTAGTTTAAGAAGCTTGGAGACGATTGGCTGAATGACATCCTTTCTCACTTCCCCATTGCCTGGCTTGAAAAAACGTCCCAGTCCTGAAATGATGACATCATATTTTTTAAAATGAGGCCTTTGAAATTTTCTGCATCTCCAAATTAGTTTCTATAATTGAGCATCGATAGATCAATGGTAAAAGTGATTCTGCCATGTCAGAGCTATCTGATGGCATCAATAGATCAATGGTAAAAGTGGTTCTGTCATGTCAGAGCTATCTGATGGCATCAATAGATCAATGGTAAAAGTGGTACTGCCATGTCAGAGCTATATGATGGTATAGATAGATCAATGGTAAAAGTGGTTCTGCCATGTCAGAGCTATCTGATGGTATCAAGTGTGTCTCATGGTATGGTACTTCTGTTATGAAATGTTTGATCCCTTGCTAAAAGTGCTTGAAAGTAGCAGGAATGTATATTGTAGGGTACATTTAGCTGTCAGTGATCTGTAGATATGCAGCTCAAATAAATTCATACATGTATTTTTTGTGACTTTACATTTATTTTATTTTGACTCAAATGTAATGGCAATTAACATAATCAGCCAATAGTTTTCTAAATTTATTTTAGCAAACACAATTTATGAAACAGCTCTTTGCTAAATTGGTTACTGAGACAATATTTTGCGTATCTGTATACATAATCTACAATTTCTAATGCACAGGTTCACAACCTTTTTTAGGCAGTAGCCCCATATTATATGTGGCAGGGTGCGCCACATCAACAGAGCACGACCCTGCCTCTCCCCCCATCCCTCAGACCTCTGGAATACAAAGTATGTGAGGATGAGTGTTTGCGGTAGCTGTAGCAGCGAACAATGGCAGTAGTGACTGTGATGGGAAGCAAAATTTTAAGTGTTGTCGGACTCTACCAGAAACCACAAAGATGTCATGGACAGTTTATGAGGACATGGGTAAGGGAGTCGAAGACTTCAAATTTTGTGTCTGGGGTGCCAGATCAAATCTCACCCAACTACCATTGGCCAACAATATAAGGTCAGAAAGAAGTCACCCACTGCAAGGTTATCTGGACAGGACTTAAGAACAGAGAAGGGCATAGGTTGTAACAGGACATTACACTGTGTCTCCTGTTAACTTATCTACTTAGACCTTGGGATTCCTGTTGGGATGCAGAGATAGATAATAACCCATCAAGCCACCAGTTGGCTACATATAGATGAAGACTTTTTAAAAGGTAAAAAAAAAAAAAAACCTGAAAACCCACTGCAACCAATGTTCCCTTTAATTTTAGTAATGCCGTGAAGCAAATTTAAAAAATATTGTAAAAAAATTGATGCTGTGCAACTTTGCACATGAGTTTTCTTACTTTGTGCACGGACCAGCGAACGATAGAGGGAACATTGATTTCAACCCCCTAATATAGGTTGAGAATGCATGATCACACCCAAGGAATGCATCTTACCATCTGTAACAATAGTCTCCTCTGTGAGATTCTTACTGAATTCCTTGTCATATTTAGCAAAAGTCTTGAGAACTGGATCATAGACCTGAAATTATCATAAAAGACAGTTCACTGAGGTTCTCTCACTAAAATCTTAGAAATTAAATAAAATTGTAATGTGAATGCTGTGTGGCAAATATTTTGATGAAATTTAGTTTTTAAAAATTAATGTAAATGTGTTTATAAATACTTCACTAGGAGTAGATAGGCTTTGTTATGAAAGGATTACTGTATACATTCAATCTTAAATCCATTCATTGTAGTCAGAAAAGAAAAGTAACCTTCACATTATACAATCCTTAAATATATCAATAAAAAATCATATTAATCAATGTAGACACTTTGATAATATTAAAAAAATGGCATTGACCAGCTTATTACCTAGCACTGTTTCATCATTGTTAACAATTTTTTAATCAGCACACCTCAAAAAATTATCATTCCTTATTCCCATGAAATATCTCCCAAATTAAAACATTAAGAAATATGTATGATACAAATTATTTTTATCCAGCTACATTAAAAGAAAGTAACCGTATCTACTTGTTCTATAGCCCATTCATTCATAAGCCAACCCCACTCTTTTTAGAAGAGAATAGTATATAAAATGTGTAACCTGCTCGTAAGCCGACCCCCAAGAGTTACCGGTATTTTTTGTTACTTTGGTAATTTGTTGTTTAAAAAAAACTTTGCGAAAAAATTTTTTTTAAACATTCACAAAAATCAATCAAATGAATAAATAAGGTAAGTTTAATAATATTTATAGCTTCTGGTAGAGCAGTCAAATCTTGTAGAATGTAGACAAGGGAATTGATATCTACAATAACAAAACCCATATTTAAAGTACATGCAAAAATCACCTATGACCCCAACCTTTTCCCCTAGATTTTGTACCAAAAAAAATCGGCTTTAGAAGGAGTATATACTGTGATATGTCATATTCAGTTTAGGTAGGTTGAAAAGATTTTTTTAAATATAATTTAGGGCTTGATGTGATCGAATTTATGTTTTAACAAGATATATTCAAGAAATGTTCATTTACCATCATTCCAGTTATTAAAGTTTTAACAAGATATATTCAAGAAATGTTCATTTACCATCATGCCAGTAATTTGGAATCCTAGTTTCTTCAGTGGAGGATATTTGGATATTTCATGGGCAATCTTTTCTGGTGAGGCCTCCTGATCATAAGTGACTTGACCCATTTTAAGATCAATGACACAGGGATTCTTGAAACCATAAGTCAAATTGGCAAGTTTCAGATACTTCACTGAAAAATATAATGAATATAGCTGGCCACTTAAATTTTTAGCAAAATTAATTTTCTTGAAGTAGCCAAAAGAAAGAAGAACTAATTAAGTAAGATAAAAATGCCCTATTAAACATATTGGTTTTAGAAAATAATGTGTGCCTCATTTATTAATTGATCCTTTAGGTTTAAAAAGCTGTGTGCAGGCTATTAAAAACAATCACACCTGTAAATTAGTGGCGTTTTTTTGTGTGTGTCTGTTTGTGCACATTTTCTATAAATATCCCTTAAAGGCTAGGTAAGAATACACAATTTATTGTTATATTTGCAGTTTTTGTGTAATTTTTGCCCCATGCCATTAAAAACCTAAAGTGGAAAAGTGTTTTTAGTTGAAATTTTGTGAGTTACTCAAACAGCTGAATTCTTTTTTATCTAAGGCCGATACAGGGTTCCACTATGTTTATAAAATAATTAATGTGTAGTAACAAGTAACAATAACAGCTTTTCACATTTACTGTACTTGAACAGAATCAATTATATTTTTTAAAAACAATTTATGTACTAGTTTTTGAACTAGGTCTTGGAAGCAGGAATGTAAGCCATAGTCTATCAATGTGTGTAAAAATGTTTGAAAAAACCAACAAGTTGTACCAGTATTCTCATAATAATTTAAATCATATCTAACTCAACAGAATCCAGGTCTCGAACAGAAAGGACTTTTTAAAATTAGAAAATTAATAGACATGTTATAAATATTAAACGGGGAAAAGATTTTTAGCTAAAAATCTTGTGCATTTTAAGATTGAAAATTTAATCAAGCAATTTATAATTTCAAGAATGAATGTCTTTCAAAAGGGATTTAACAGAAATATTTTTGCTAATAATCCTATGATGGAAAGCAAAATAATCTTTGTTAAGCTCAAATGATTTATGAAATATTTAAAATCAGCACATTAATGTCTGATCATTATTAATATTAAGTCTCCTTTTGTATCTTTTAAGAATGCTGCAAACAATCTGATGAAAAATTTTCACAATTAACTGCACTACCAACTAAGTAAAACTGTCAATAGTGTCAATTAGCATTAGATATTTAGTTATCAAGTCAAGGAGTGATATTTAATATTAACTTGTTTTTCTCCTGGAGCTTATTAATTGTTCATTATACACTGCTGGGGTTGCACCAACTCTTAAGGAAAAGCTATGAATGAATTCCTATACCATATCATATGAAAACTGAAGGTGAAAAAAATATAGTAATATTTATTTTAAACTGCTTATTAATCATCCAGTTTTTATTAGTATTTCATTAGGGAGTATAGCCTGCTTTCAGATAAATAGATGGTCAATAACCAGTTCCACAAATGTCAAAGCTACACAGCCTATCCAGTGGTTTAAGGAACTTAGTGCCTAGTGGACTGGCTGGATCTAACTTTAGCATGAGGACCTCTTTGTTACAAAAACTGACCTTTGGGCAGGAAGAATGGTTGATTTTTGTTACAGTTTAATGTGGTGGCAAGGTAAAAGACAGGCATCAAGTTTTTGCATCTTCGTCACAAAGTTCAGCATTGATACAAAACTCAGTGGATGTTATTGCACAGTGACGGTGATATTTAATGAACTCACTTTTATTAAGGACAGCTAAATTAAATGATAAGCAAATACCATAAGTTTACTTTCTGATCCCAGGAAAAAGTTCTACAACTTAAACTTTTACCGTTTATCTCTACTATGTTATTGATTTTTTTTTTTCAGACTTCAGAATATATGAGACCAAGTATGAATGTTCTTCTTTCACCCAGTTTAACCATCAAAAAGTGTCTAAAAAAATAATATTTAAAACAAAGACTATGCATACTGATATATAAATTTCAATAAATACCCCCATGCTTTTCTTGAGTGCCGTGAAAAGTTGGCAGAAACTCCCTCAGCTCGATCAAATCTGAATCAGTGTTTTCTGGATCAAAGACTTTTTGATAAAATCCAAGTTCTCGTGCACCTCTGGGTGGATTTTGTAGAGACTTCAACACAAGCCCATTTCCAAGATCCACCATCCCAGCTAAAATGAATTTATAAAGTATAAGATCATAATTAATTTTTTCTTTACTACCACACTAAAAATACTTGTTCAAAAACATTGTTTCCCTACCCACCTAATGCAGCATAATTTTAATACATTTTGTGGTGACACAAAATATATCACTATTTTTTCTTGCACCTTAATTTTAGAATTGATGAGCTAGATTATCTGTCATAACCAACCAATTTTTCAAAATTTTAGCTAAGCATACTAAATAAAAGATACGCTGAAAGGGTAAAAAAATAAACACAAAAAGCGGCAGTTGAAGAAAATGCTGTCAATCAAAACAAAAAGGCAATATTTCTGTGGTGGAATATTTTTTCCTATTCCTTGCCCCCTTTCCGAGACCACATTCCAGACAAGCACAGTAAAGAAAATAAACCCTTAAATACGTTTAAGAATAAGTTTAAATATATTTGGATTGATCCTTTTTTTTTTTTTTTGTCTATACTCAAGTCTATTTTAATACCCTGATTTTAAGCAACAAACTTTACTTTTATATAAAATAAATTTTATTGCCTTGTATTTGAAGGGGGGAGAGATAAGAAAGATAAATGTAGATTTAAAATATTTGAATATTCTAAAAGCTTTTTATGATGTAAAAGGACTGAATGGTTCAAGAGTTGAAATTAAATTATCTAAAAGAATATTACCTAACTTCTGGTTTTGATTTTTGGCATGGGCAAACTGATGTCCCCCAACTTGTGTTTCCAGAGTTTTCCAAACAGTCTGGTTTTTATCTGGACCATTGGATACTGAGAAGGCAGAAATTAAATTGATAGCAGGTCTAGTGGGAAACTTTTATTATTGAACCTAATTAACATAACAGTTTTAAACTTTAAAAACTTTAATTGTTCTAAATTCCAGTTAAAGCAGGCATTTTTGTGACACAGTTTAAATTAATAAGTGGTCGAAATAAGTTATATAATGCAGATTCAACATGAAACTAACAAAATAATTTAATTATCTTTAGATAGATAAAGTTACAGAGAGATTAAATAAATTGTGAGAATCCTTTTCTAAGTTAAACTTGAAAATATAAAGGGTTTTTATAAATAAAACTAACAAGCGATCAGCCTGTGTAAAATGGAAATTAAAAAGGTGATTTAACTATAGTTATTAAAGTTACAGTCATGGTTTATAACTTGTTTTGAGTCATGGTAAACATAAATCTTTGCAGTTAATATTTTAATTATACCCTACACTTACACTCAGTGGCGGCGTTAGGTAAGCGCGGGGCCTAGTGCCAGCAATGACCCCGCGGGGCCAGAGTACTAGTAAAGATCGCTAAGCACCAGTATGATATGGCATTTAAAAATATGAAATAGTAATTTTAATACTGCGTGTCACCTTTTTATTAAATTATTACAAGTTCGTTTCCAGCATACGTTCTACCATCCACTCTTTGGTTCTACATGTATAGGCTATTAACCAGGACAAGACATGTTCAGGACCGAAACGCGGGGCCTACCTAAGCGCGGGGCCTGGGGCAGTCGCCCCAGTTGCCACCCTCAAACGCCGCTCTTGCTTACACTACTCACTACACTTTAATTAAATAATAACAAAAACATATTTCATACAAGCCTAGGGTATAAGGAGATTATTATGGGAATTAGAATTATCAGAATAGTAAATGTAATAAAGTTAAAGGTAAGGTCTAAGTTTAAGATAAAGTATAAATTTTTAATGAAAGAAGTTTTAGGAATAATTATGAAAATATAAAAATTCTAGGTCATATAAATATATGACGATGACTCAAGACAATATCTATTAATGCAAATTAGTAAACGATGAATGAGGTGAATGATTTAATGAGGCTTAAATGAAAGAAAATAAAAAGGTAATGTATAAAGACTGAGATCAGATGATAATAATTAAGGGCCCTAAAGCTAGCCTAGATAAATATAGCGATATAAAATAAAGCAAAACTTACTTATTTTTATGTTTGCAGTTTCAGAACTTTCTTCACTCGACATGATTTTTTTAAATCTTAAAATAATTAAATGAACATTCATTAATTTCATTAAATAATGACAATGTATGCAGGATATACCAAGTAGAATTATTCTCATGTACTAACTAAATTTTTTATAATTAGTATTTTAATGAAAAATTTTACTTAAAAAAATTATTAATTAAACGTGCTGCAAGGCAGCAGTTGATTTTATTTCGGAGTTTTCTCTCCTAGATGATTGCTATCCCTAGCTTACGACCTCATCTGTCCTCATCCTAACCCTTATATCTAAGCGTCGTTCCTCTATCACCACCTGAGGACGTGCCTGGTAAGAGATGGTAGCTCCCCCAGGGGGTAATAAGCTAAAACAGACTAAGTGTAGTTAACAGGTCCTAATTAAACGGGACTGGTCCTGATCTAAGGCACGGTTAACCGAACTAACAACTTTATAAAATAGTGAATAATTTTTATGTTGTTTAACTTTAATTTTATTGGTGCACTTAATACAGTTCGAACCCGTTAAGTTGTGTTTCATTAATGCTGGAAATTGGTTAAGTCGCAGTAATTCCATGGCTCCCAAATTTTGTGACATAACATAGCAAAAAATGATACATATGTATAATTATTAAAGTTCTTTTAATATATTGGATTAAAACAAATGTACAAGGATATGTATTGAAATATATAAAACGTGAGTAAAAGCATAATGTAATTTTTAATAATAATAAATATTATAGGTAAGAATACACGTTTTTATTTGCATCCTTTATTAATCGCACAGTAAGTTACACTGAAATCTATACTAAGTGGCAATAAATCATGATTCACCTAAGTCACGATTATATTAGTAATGACCTGAATGACTGCGACTTAACAGTCACACTGTTTTGGCCATATTTGATGAAAATTTAGTGTCCTCTTTTTCTATCTAACAATTATGGTAACCCTAAGTATACTTATATGTGCAGGCCCTATAGTATATAGTCAGTAATAGTACAGTATAGAGTATAGTAAGTTTCAGCATCAAATGTGGGTGAGACTCCAATCAGGTTTATAAATTAGTAGATGGATAACATGTAAACAGGGTATGAGTGACCCAGACAGAACATAACAAAACAGCGAACGTTTTGGCAAAGAGCTCTCATTGACTCTTTGGATTTCACAGCAGCTAAGTTATTATTTCTTTATATTCATTTTTTGATTAATATTTGTTAGTTGTGGAAGGGCCTTAGCCTTTGCCGAAACATTTGCTGTTTTTGTTATGTAAATTTTCTGTCAGACTTACTCATGTCATGCCCTGTTTACATTACATGTTATCCATCTTCATCTTGAATCTTAGTCTTAGTCTTAGGGCCTTAGGGGCCGTCCATAAATGACGTCACGCACCTAGGGGGGAGGGGGGTCTCACTTTTGTGATGATGCGTGATGTGGGGGAGGGAGGGGGGTTGAAGAAATGTGACGTCGCATCGAAACGGTAACTTTAAATAAAACTTCCACTGAAATATTTGGTCTCTTAAAATTTATTTAAATTTAATTAATTTTTTTTTTATTCAGTGCTTCTCAAAGTGCCTGCCAATAGGCCATCAGACGCCGGTTGGCTTAAGTTATCAAGACACGAAATTTAATATATAATTATAATTCTTAACTTGAGAACCCACAAGAGAACATACAAAATTGTTACGCTGCGACGTTTGACATCAAAGCATTTGTGATGTAACCGCAGCTTCATTTCGTTCACTCGGGACAGGAGTCTGCGAACTTTTTTTTTTGTTGGTTATCCCCCCCCCCCCCAACTTCAACTGTTGAGTTTTACAAACAGGACACGTGTCTAAAAAAGATCTCAATAGGATGATATGTAGATATTTTAAGTCAAAACG
The DNA here is from genome assembly GCA_002072015.1 of Radix auricularia. Classification (NCBI taxonomy): domain Eukaryota; kingdom Metazoa; phylum Mollusca; class Gastropoda; family Lymnaeidae; genus Radix; species Radix auricularia. Next base: position 74,213 of record MUZC01000514.1, read on the forward strand.
ACACGGAGTATCCATTTGGTGGGTGGGTGGAGGGGAATCTATTTGATACAATTACAGTCGAAACCGCTTAAGTCGAGGGCGTTGGGGTATGAAAAATGGCATCGATATAACCAATGATCGAGTTAAAGCGAAAACCAATATGGCGGCAAAATATTAACATGCGCTTGAAATTTCTTTATGTACGTGTTGTGCGTTAATTAGTGATGGGACGATTAATCAGAATCGTATCGGAATATCGGGACCCTATTTCTTCACTCTTTCTTCAGGTTGTTAAGACAGTTCGTTTTTAAAGACCGTTTAAGTTTAAATATAACGCCGTTTTGCGGTGATTCCCAGATTGAGCGATACTGTGCCTTCGAAGCCACTTGCTTGATTTTCCTTACAAGCTACACAAATAAGTAACCTACACATCCCCTCATTGTCCCCGAACCATTCTCTTCCTAATCATCTTCTTTGGGTCCGTCCCCTCAGTTTACAATGGACTCAGAATGGTCTATCGTGACCTATATATGACTCATGACAAAGCGAACTCTTCTCTATATAAACGTACACAAATAAATTAGGTACTCCTTTTGAACTTTTGAACCTTCAACTTTGACATATTTTAATTAATTCTAACCAATAGTTAAATGGCTTTTGCACACGGCCACTTCTTATGAATGAAACAATGAGAACAAAGCAGTAGTACAGTACATGTAATAGTCAAAATGAGGTTGAAGGATGAATGGTTGCCAATGACAACAAGTCTGCACACGGTACAGTTTATTATTCCATACGATCCCTTCCCTTGGTTATAAAAAAATCATAGCAAACATTTTCAAAAGCTGGCGACTGGTCATGGGGATCGAGATAACCAATGTTAAGTGGCAAATTCGACCCTTTTTTGTGCTTGTGTTATGAGGTTTCGGCGACTTAAAAAAATCGAATTAAACGACGAGAAAATGCTAAGACAAAGAGAGAATTTGGCGGTTCCAATAAAAAACATCGACATAATAGGGTGTTCGAGCTAACCGAGCTCGAGGTAAGTGGGTTCGACTGTATAAAAGTTTTAAGCTTGATATCATTTTTCGATTGGTTTTTGGTCAAACGCCTCTGACCATTCTAAATATAATGATTAATGTGTCCATTTAAAATTAGTCAAAAGTATTCATTAACTTTATTGAATGCATCAAATTCTTGACATCGAAATTCGAGAGGAGCACAAAACAACTTTCTTCTGAACTCAGTTTTTAAGGCATTAATTTTAAATATGACTGAAAGGATACTTGATACAGTCCAGTCATGTTGATTAAGATTATTGTCACTTGTGTCAATATAAATGAAAGTAGGTTGGATTTAGGTGTCTTTGTATAGTACGTAAATAAGAAATCTACATAGATGACAAATTTAACAAATGCATTTTCTGGAAGGAAACGGTTCAATAGTGGGCATATGTTCCAAGCGTAAACGTACAGATGACGTATTTGAAAATATCTAGTGGAGTGGAGTGGATGTTATATGTCCCAAATGAGTCTGCATTACTCTCAAAAATTCCCTTTTGACCCAAGATGAGGTAATTTACCCCTGTTCGCCGACCTCTTTCTTACGGGATGCCCGTCAGTCGATTGAGGGATTTTTTTTAAAAATACATTTTAAAAATATTTTTTTAAAATATTTTTTTTTATAAACAAAGAAGTTAACAGTAATGATTTGTAGTTAATGTTTAATTTGTATGCATTAAAATAAAATATAATCTAATGATGTTAACACATTGGCCTTATGCCTCTCAATGATTATGATTCAGCATTACCCTAAAGAGTTCCCTTTTTACCCCAAATGAGATAATTTATCGCTGTTAACCTACCCCTTGGTTAAACAGGCCGATAGCGCTAGCCATGTATTTTTCAATAGTTTATAAATTTCACAAGAGGATGCAACAATTTAAACACTCCTCGTCCATTAGTGACATTATATTTACAACTCTTGTGTGACGTACATGAAATCCTGAAGAGAAAAGAATTGAAAAACAAAACAAACAAACTTGTGAGCTTCGGAGTAAAAAGTTATGATAATATTGGATATTTTAATAATCTTATAATGTTTTATCAGTCCTCAACTTGCAGGAATTACTGTATTTTGTGACGCACAAGATGGCATCCTACTTTCCTGCACAAATGTGGGGTTCGTACAGTATTGGCTATTTTCCTCTTCCAGCGCATACCTAATAATTTTTAGAAAACATGAGATGTGATACCAATGTAATAATTTTAGATCAAATGCCTTTGATGAGCATATACTTAGTAGGAAAACTGTCATTCAAAGATCGAAATCAATTTGAGGAATTGTCTTACTTGTATCTATATATTCTAGGTCTGTCAACAATGCAATGATTCTTGTAACATCAACAGTCACATTCGCGAGCTTAATCACGAACGTTAATCACATCGAATGGTTTTTGACATTACCGCTGCATTGTTCATTAGCTGTCTTGCTATGCTTTGGCAACTAAACATTTTTTTTTAAAAATGTAATATATAAGTATAAGACAATCCGAATTCATACTTAATCTTATAGGGCTTTAAGTTTTGTAGGGGCTCATTTTGCTATCAAATCAGTACAGAGAAAATCATGTCAAACGGGAAAAGAATGCACCGGTACCTGGTGAAATGGAAAAATTATTTGCGGTCGTCTGATATGAAAAAGTTTGGGAATCACTGGCTTACAATTTATTTAATGTCTTTTACTTAGCTTCATGCGTGTTACAATATTACATTGTAGACATAGATCTACATTAAATGAATACTTAAATGACAAAAAAAGTGATTTGAAACATACTTATTTTCAAACAGGAAATAAAGTGTTGTTTTTTTTTGAGGGGGGGGGTCCAAAGTTTTGTGACGTACTTTTGGAGGGGGGGTCTACAATTTTGTGATGACGCGTGACGTAGGGGGGGGGGAGGTAAAAAATCTGCCAAAATCGCGTGACGTCATTTATGGACGGCCCCTTAGCCATCTACTAAGTTTTAGCATCAACCTTGCTCAGTGATAATAACTGAATTAACTGTAACTGTAACTAATTAACAGTAACAGTATTCAGTATAACACTGTACTGTTAGTATTCGTATTAGTGTATTAGTACTATTAGTATTAGACTAGACTTAAATAGAGTTGTACTGAAAATAAAGTACACTTCTTTTTCTTTACAGTGTACAGTAGTAGTAGTAGTGTAGTGTTTCGAGTTGACACACTGACACAGTTCAGTATACTGAGTAAAGAACAGTGTAGAGTACAGTAGTAAAGTAAGTTAAGTAGTACCAGTGCAGTGAGTACAGTACAGTACATCAGTACTAGTACAGTGACAGTTAAAGTCTTGTCTGTAACTGCAACTGTTGACAATGTTGAAACAGAATTCTTGTCACTGTTTTAAAACACCCACACGAAGATTTAAATTACGATCCAAAGATCTCTTTCATGAAAATTTGTTTGAGAAAATTTATTATAACATGTTATTTACATTTATTGGTGTCGAGGTTTTTGCTAAGCAAAAAACTTCCATTGAAGTCTGTCTCCCTTACTTTTTTGTTTTCAAGCTTCAAAAACAAAATAAATAAAGCTAGCAGTCTAGCAGTTAAAAACATACTCCACTTAGTTTTTTTAAAAGTTTTTTATTTATTTTTTATTAGATTTAGTCTAAGGGAAAAAAAAAACCACAGTAACAGTAGTAGTAGTTCTCAAATTTAGATAGCCAGACCCAGTAATTTTTTATTATAATAATTTATTTATTTATTCATTCATTCATTCATTTGGGTTGAGGGGGGGGGGCTGCACTGCAAGGCTGACATTTTATACAATTAATTTAACTCACATTCACATAGCTCAAAATTATTGACAATGGGCATGGGGCCGTCCATAAATGACGTCACGCGATTTTGGCAGATTTTTTACCCCCTACATCACGCGTCGTCACAAAATCGTAGACCCCCCTACTCGAAAAATACGTCACAAAACTTTGACCCACCCCCCCTTAAAAACACTTTATTTTCTATTTGAAAATAAGTATATTTCAAATAACTTTTTTGTCATTTAAGTATTTATTTAGTGCATGTCTACATTGTAATATTGTAACACGCGTGAAGCTATGTAAAAGACATTAAATTTAAATACATTGTGAGCCAGTGGTTCTTAAACGTTTTCGTATCAGACGACCGGCAAGAATTTTTCCATTGCACCAGGTACCATTGCATTCTTTACCCGCTTTGACATGATTTTCTCTGCACTGATTTGATAGTTAAATGAGCCCCTACACAGCTTAAAGCCCTATAAGCAGGGCCGGCTTTAGGCATAGGCAAACTAGGCAGCCGCCTAGGGCCTCCGATTAGTCTCATCATTAGTGGGGGCCTCACCCAAGAATCTTTCTATATTAATTGTTTATTTTAAAGTGTACACCATGTTCATTTTAGTAATAGAGAAGTTTGTGCGTAAAAAAAACAACAAAAAACAAATAAAAACAAAAAAACTATCATTATTTATTAATAAATCGAAAATTTTTTAAAAACATTTCTTTAATTTTAATCACTATTTTATCGATTAAAATAATTTTAATTGATAAAATAATTTACCGATTAATCGGTAAATTAATCGGTAATTTCCGCAGCCCTAATATAGGACCATTTAATTCCCTTCGCCTAGGGCCTCCAATTCTCTAAGACCGGCCCTGCTATAAGATTAAGTATGAATTCAACTTGTTTTATATATGACATTTAAAAAAAATAATTTAGTTGCCAAGACATAGCAAGACAACTAACGAACAATGCAGCGGTAATGTCAAAAACATTTGATGTGATTAACCTTCCCGATTAAGCTCGCGAATGTGAATTTTGATATTACAAGGATCATTGTATTTTTGATAGACCGAGAATATAAAGATACAAGACAATTCCTCAAATAGATTTCTATCTTCTAATGACAGTTTTCCTGCTAAGTATACGCACATCAAAGGCATTTGATCTGAAATTATCACATTGTTAACACATCTCATGTTTTCTAAAAATTATTAGGTATGCGCTGGAAGAGGAAAATGGCCAATACTGTACGAAACCCTCATTTGTGCAGGAAAGTAGGGTGTCATCTTGTGCGTCGCAAAATAAAGTAATTCTTGCAAGTCGAGGACTGAAAATATACTATGACATTATTAAAATATCCAATAATATCATAACTTTTTACTCCGAAGCTCACGAGATTGTTTGTTTGTTTCTTGTTGTTTTTTTTTTCAATTCTTTTTTCTTCAGGATTTCACGTACGTCACACAACAGTTGTAAATATAATGTCACCAATGGACGAGGCGTGTTTAAATTGTTGCATTCTCTTGTGGAATTTATAAACTAATGAAAAATACATGGCTACCTCTATCGGTCTGTTTAACCAAGGCCCAAGGGGTCGGTAAACAGCGATAAATTATCTCATTTGGGGTAAAAAGGGAACATTTGGGGGTAATTTCTGAATCATTGTGGGCATAGAAAATTTGCTAGAATCCACAACTTTTGGGTTAAAAGTAATGTTAACATAAACTTTTATAATTTTAATATTTAGGTATCCTATTGAACCGGTCCGTTTTTTTCAAATTCAAACCGTTTAACTGGCCTTCAAAAAACGAAATGTGTTAACATCATTAGATTATATTTTATTTTAATGCATACAAATTAAACATTGACTATAAATAATTACTGTTAACTTCTTTGTTTATTAAAAAAAAGTTATTTAAAAATAATATTTTTAAAATGCATTATTTTAAAAAATCCCTCAATTGACTGACGTGCATCAAGTATGAAAGAGGTTGGCGAACAGGGGTAAATTACCTCATCTGGGGTCAAAGGGAATTTTTGTGGGTAATGCAGACTCATTTGGGACATATAACATCCACTACAATCCACTAGATATATTCAATACGTCATGTGTACGTTTAGGCTTGGAATATATACCCACTATTGATCCGGTTCCTTTGACAACTATGTAGATTTCTTACCTACGTACTATACGAAGACACATAAGTTCACCCTACTTTCATTTATATTTACTCGAGTGACAATAATCTTAATCCACGTGACTTAACTGTACCAAGTATCCTTTCTGTCATATTTAAAATTAATGCCTTAAAAACTGAGATAAGAATAAAGTTGTTTTGTGCTCCTCTCGCATTGCGATGTCGAGAATTTGATGCATTCAATAAAGTTAATGAATACTTTTAACTAATTTTAAATGTACACATTTATCATTATATTTAGAATGGCCTGAGGCGTTTGACCAAAAACCAATAAAAAAATTATATCAAGCTTAAAACGTTTATAATTGTATCAAATAGATTCCCCTACCCCACCCACCCACCAAATGGATACTCCGTGTCGTTTTGACTTAAAATATCTACATATAATCCTATTGAGATCTTTTTTAAACACGTCCTGTTTGTTAAACTCACCAGTTGCAGCTTCGGGGNGGGAATAAACGACAAAAAAAAAAGTTCGCAGATTCATGCCGCGAGTGAACCAAACGAAGCTGCGACTACATCACAAACGCTTTGATGTCAACATCAAACGACGCAGGGTAACGATTTCGTATGTTCGCTTGTGGGTTCTCAAACTTAAGAATTATAATTATATTTAATTTTCATGTCTTGTTAACTTATGCCAACCGGCGTTTGGTGGCCTGTCGATCGGCACTTTGAGTTTGAGAAGCACTGAATAAAAAAAAAAGTCATTAAATAAATTTTAAGTGACCAAATATTTCAGTGGAAGTTTTATTTAAAGTTAGCCTTTCGATGTGACATCACATTTCTTCAACCCCCCCCCCAGCCCCACGTCACGCATCGTCACAAAAGTGAGACCCCTCCCCCCTAGGCGCGTGACGTCATTTATGGACGGCCCCAATAAACATAAAAATTCTATAAAATAATTCAATCAGTGGCGTTGACATTTAAATTTAAATCTAATCTAATTATTATTATAGTCTGAAATAGACTTAGTCGATAGGGTCAGTTAAGATAAGAAAAGGCCTAATATTAATATTAGGTAATTAATATCTATATCATCCAAAATATGGTCAAGTGACTTGCGCGCTTGGCTGGCGTAACGATGGTCATGGGCACGGGTTCAAATCTCCAAATGTGTCCCCGAGTCCACCAAGCTCCGAAAGGGAAACAAAAGCGATTGGGAATAGCGTGGAACCATCGTACTCTCAGACGTGGCCCTGGCCAGTGAATGCTACGTCACTTGTCAAAAGACAGTAATGAGTAATGGTCTGTGGACGCAATAATCTTCTGACAAGACTAATCAATATTTATTTAGCAAATGCATTATCCCTCTAATGTTATTAAGAAGTGAATTCAATTATCAAATCAAGAGGTCCTCTCTCAGTATTTGTTAATACATATTCATATGCAAGAATTAAAATAATAATAATAATAACAATACTAATAATACTACTAATAATAATACTACTAATTCTAATAATAATAATAATAATGATTTTTAAAAAAATATTTGTTTAGAATACTAAGCAAATTAAATTTACATTCCACAAAACCACAGAGATAATTAAAATTTGCTGCGCGGAAAATCTAAACTGCTGCACGTTTCTGCGCCTATACGTCTATGACTATGAGCTGATTCGGAAATGAAATGTCCTATTTAGAACTTCGCTTGCCTTGTTTGTTGTTTAATTTCTCTGACACTTTCATCCATCTCATGAAGAGACTGCTCTTAAAGAGGACTTGCATAATATTGGCGTCACATCCCACCGTTTAATTAATAAATCACCCTTGTTCGTTTATCTTATAAAATGTGACTTTCTAAGCCTCATTTTGGAGCCCCTATAACTTGGTGACCTTGGAAATATGTACCCCTGTTCCCCGACCCCTCACTATTCGCTACGCCTCTAACTTTTAAATAATGGCTACGGCTACTGGCATTCCAAATTTAAAAACATTAGTGACGCTACTGCTTAAAATACGCTGTGATCAATTGCACATGGAATATAAAATGATACAATAGTCAATAGTGATTTTAAGATCGCCTAAAAAGAAAATTTGGGAAGATTGAATTTTATAATATAATGTGCATTTCAATTTTAGGGTATGTTGGTTAAGAGTTCTTCCTTGCTTGTCCCAGTCAAAGAAATTTAATCCATATTTATTCATAATTCATGTTACTGGTTTTATAATTTTGTAAGTTTGCCAAGGAACTGTGAGTAGGGTAATGTCCCAGGTAATATAAACACGTCTGATGGGCCATTTGGTATTATATATTTATTATTATTATTATTATTATTTTACATTATAAAGCATATGTCTACATTTATATCTCTAGGCCATAAAAATGTCACGGTCGCCAGCACAAAGCCCTGAGTAGAGTACTGCTGAGGCTGAGGCGTTGACCTGTCAAACGACCCCGTTCAAAACAGCTCCAAACAAATTCTGGACATTTAAAAAAAAAATATTTTAATATATATATATTAAGCTTTTGTCAACTTTTTCACTTTATAATAATGTGATAAAATTGTAAAATTATTTCTTGTCAACAAACAACCGTGACTTGATACCCTTGTACCATTTTGTCCATGTCGACTTTAATTCATTCTTGTGATGTCATTATTATTGTCTCTTGTGAGATACAACTGAATCGGTGAATGAAAAACGAATATGATATTTGAATGAACTATTTACCATTAGCCTATCTATTTACTCCAGGGCCGTTTTGTCGGGGCCGTTATATTCCGTTATAAGTTAAATGTCGGAGCCCATTTGTCGGAGCCATTTGTCGGGGCCGTTTTGTCGGTGAACCCTGCTGAGGCAGCAGTGATTTGCTTTCTTTAGACATCAAAGAAATTGCATCTCTTACTAATTCAGTATTCAGTACGAATATAATTATTTATTAAATTTAATAAATTATTCAATAATCTTGTCTTATGACTTATGACTCTTAAGTTAATTTTAATTATTTATTTATAATTATTTTATTTAATCTAATCAAAGATGATAAAACAGTTTTAATTAAAACAGTGAACTAATTAAAAAATTATTATTTACGTAAATAAAAATTCGTTTATACTAAAATTTATAGTTGGTATTTTTTATTAATTTATGGCAGTCTATAGACTCTATACTTTATTTTAACTAATTAATTTTTTTCCTAAATGCCTAACTAAAATTATTTTATTTTTCTTTTTTAAAAAAAGTCTTGAACCATTTATTTGAGGTGGGGACATGGGGAAAGGTTTGCGGCTAATCACCAGTTGATCCATAAAGTTGTTGGGATCAAAATTATTTTTATTCTACTACTTACTTACTATCATTTTTTATTTTTTAAGAAATCTTTTATAGATAAGAATTAGAACGTACCCGGCATGGTCATGTGATCGTTAAAATGTCGGCCAACAGATATAAACAAAAAGTTCTACTTGGTACTTCATTGTATGAGAACACAAGGAGCCTAAGATCAAATGATATTTTCGTTTCTGTTAAAATTTTCTGTTTGACTCAAGCAACATAGTTTGCTTTTTTTCACTTTAACTGAAGATGCTTTCAACAGTAATAATTGGGATTTTTATTATATTTCTTTCATACTTTATATTTAACCGTAATAAGCGAGTCCGGAATTTAATTAATAAGATTCCAGGACCTTCGACATTGCCGATTCTAGGAAATGCACACCAGTTGAACTTAGGACACGGTAAGTAGAAAGTTTTTTTTTTTTTTTTTTTATTATTTACAATTTTTAAAAATTGTAATTAATATTTTCATTACCTAAATTTTCTTTAATTTACACACACAAAATAATTATCATAATCATAATTTTTGTTTGAAATGTTCAAATTTTTAATTTGTATTTTATTAGTCAAGTATACTCGTATCTTATTCTCAGTATAGTATTACAGTAAATTACACTATAGTATTAGTATTAGTATTATTAAGTAAAATCATGGCTAAAGCGAAGTATGTCGACCGTGACGTCACGACGCTAATGGTTGCTGGAAAAGAGAGTTCGGTAAAAACCTATATCTCCATCCGGGCCGACCTTATCGGCGGCCATCTTGTTGCTATGGCACGTCACCGGCCCGGAAAAATAGTGCGAGCCCCGTGAATTTTCCGAAAATTCTAAAGCTATACCTAACCCAAACCCTAAAATTAAAATAACAACTATCCTTCATAGCAACGGGAAGAGACGCGACGCTCCGGTCGGAGATATAGGTTTTAGCCGAGAGTTCTATCAATTCTAAAAGGATTTTCAAAAATAGAAGGTTTAAGGGTTTGGGTTAGGCATAGCTTTAGAATTTTCGAAAAATTGAAGGTTTTAGGGTTTGGGTTAGGTATAGCTATAGGCTGTAGAATTTTAATTTTGAAGCTTTTTAAAAGACGTGCTAAAACAACAAAGAAGGCCGCCATTACCATGACGTCACGATCGACATACTTTGCTTTTACCAAAATCGTTTGTTTGAGTGTTAGTGTAGTATAAGTTACAACAAGTAATTTCTCCTATTTTAAGCCTTTCATGAAAATAAATTAAAGTAAGTGAAGTCACTGTAATTAAAATTAAAGTAAATAGCAGTTCTTTGTGACTTTGTGAATATTTAATGTGTAGTGTAGAAAAGTTTTCTGTTTCTAGGACCTATCTAGGCCTGTAAAAGTCAAAGGGTGCCCATATTCTTGGGAACCTGTTGCCGTGCGACTACCCGATTAGTAAAATTACACCCGGCCCCGGGTACCTGTGAAAATGTCACTGCAATGTCTATACCAAACAGTGGCCAATTTATCAGATTAACATTTGTCATTTGGTTTGAGATATATTGCTCAAAAAGAAATATCCATCAATGCTAAATAAAATGCAGACCTGACAATCTACAATGTATTTTGATATACCTTTTTATTATCTGAACATAGGATACGTAGGACGCAATAATCTTCTGTACAGAAGGAGCGTCTGTAACATATAAGATAAGATAACATGAAACAAAATTCACTGAGCATAAAAAGATGTTAGTTCTTTCAGGCAGTGTTTTGTGCTTTTATTATATAGCTGGACATGAACTTGGCCTTGAAATACACAGATTGAGACAAGCCAGTGTGGTTTATCTATCCACCCCACTCACTGTTCCCTTCACTCTTATCCAAACAATACTTAATTTGTCTTAAAAAGACACTAATCTATTATTGGGTTTAAAAAATAATGTTTCAGTTCTTCAATTATTATACAAACAATGTAATTACTAAAGATATCAAATCCAAAAAATGGAGCCTACAGGTATAGCCACACTAAAAGGCTCAAATACTAAAACCTACAATGATAATGAGACTGAAGTTAATATCCTTAACACATATTTTGCATCATCATTTTCTGACTCAGGCGATAAGGAAATTTTAATAAATTAAATAAAATGGAAGGAATAGGTAACATAACTGTAGATGAGATAGGTATACATTCACAACTAAAAAACTTAAATATAAACAAAGCTACTGGCCCAGATGAATTGCCTGCCAGGTTACTAAAAGAATTAAGCAATGAACTGCCCCCAATCCTTGTAGTTCCTTTTCAGGCCTCTCTAAACCAGGGCAAAGTGCCCCAGGATTGGAAATTGGCCAACGTAACGCCACTCTTTAAGAAAGGTGATACATGTAAATCAGACCCTGGTAATTACAGACCTGTATCACTTACTAGTATCACCTGTAAATTACTGGAACACACAATATATAGCAGAATAGGTAACCACCTTGACAAATATAATGCCCTATGCCCACACCAGCATGGCTTTAGAATAAACAGATCATGTGAAACACAATTAATAGGCCTAATAGATGAACTATCAAAAGGCTTAGACAATAATGATCAAATAGATACAATATTACTAGACTTTTCCCAAAGCATTTGACAAAGTTCACCACCTTAGTTTACTTAGAGAACTTAAATACTTTAGAAGCTCAGGTCCCTTACATCAGTGGATCCAAGACTTCCTATTGGGCAAACTGTAATAATGAATGGATATAAATCTGCTCCAATAAATGTTAACTCAGGAGTTCCACAAGGAACTGTGCTAGGTCCCTTACTATTTTTAATTTGTATAAATGATTTACCCAACAATATCTCAACAGGAACAAAAGTTAGGCTATTTGCTGATGATTGTATAATCTATAGAACAATCAAGTCAGAACAAGATAGCAAAATTTTACAAAAAGACTTAGATGAATTAATAAAATGGGAAACTAACTGGAGTATGTCCTTCCACCCAGAAAAATGTCAACTGCTAAGAGTAACAAAGAAAAAGAAACAAATAAATTCAAAATATTTCATTCACGGAAAAGAACTAACCCAAACTAAAGATGCAAATAATGCGCCTATTGTCTCCTAAACTGATCCTTTAGTATTTTAGTAACCTTGTTCCCATCACTAATTGTCTTTGACAGGAGCGAGCAACTTATGTTTTGTGGTTTTGTATTTCTAGCCTGACTTGTCAATGTCATATTGTCGTGGGGGTGGGGATGTGGTGTGTGAATTTCGAGTCTTGATTTAACTTAAATTCTTAATATCTTCATAAGTATAGAAATGTGTTTAATAGATGGCATTTGGACAAGTCATTTTCATTTCTCATATATAATTCACCTATACAATTTGTGACTACAAAAGTATTGCACAAAATCGGCCAACTTCAAGAATATGCTGAGCGATTTGGATGATTTCTAGACAAGTGGTCATCGCATATATACTACATGATATGATAGGGATTAGATAGATTACTATAAAGATAATATAATCTTTCTCGAGACTTAACACTGATGTTGTTCCTGCTAACAAGATCTGATCTTGATACAAGACGATTGACAATGTGAAACTAAATGCCGTTCTCATCATTTGATCGGAATCACGTTGCATACAAAGTCCAAAGTTCTACTTGCTCAGTGTCAGATTAAGTAGTCTTTGGTGCAGCTTTACTTTTAGTCAGTCTATGCCACACCAGTAATGGCTTTATCTTAAAATAGTGTGTATCAAAATGATAACGGTCCCGCCAGCGAGCGCTTCTGCATAGCGGCTCAGAAAATTAACCTGTCATTAATTATGAAGAGAAAAGTGCAGACTGTCAAACAATAACTCAAAGCTAGAAATAAAATTGTGGATCATACACACTAAAAAGAGAAATGCACTGCGATAGAAGAAACAACTGAAGATGGATAAAAACTGTCCCGATTTTCCTGAAAAAAAATCAGAAATCACATCGACTGACATTACTGCCGAGGTGTTTGAGGTCTCCCCCACCCCAACCATTATAATCGTGAAACACCTATTTGAATTAAGTCATATTTAGCCACACGGCTTAACATCAACCCGATGCAACTAAACAAATTGTCAGCGGCGTATCATGGGTATATGCCTCCTTTGGCAGAACGCACGTTTGCCGCCCCTCCCCCTTTCGCGGAAAAAAATATGATGATGCTTGAAAGAAAATATTTGAAATAAATCATTAAGAAGCTATACATTTTAATTTTAGAAATAAAAACTTAATTCTAGAAAATATTTATTTTCTGCTGTTCCTCGTGGCATCTTGTGATGTATTTATGTTGTCAGCTATGCCATGCTCAAATTCAATAGCTAAAATAGGTACACATTAGTCGATCTTGGTGTATTGATCGTAATTAATTTTAGAGAAGCTTCTCTCACAACTTGCTTTACTTATGACAGTTGAAAACAATGATAGAATTTATGATATTATATTAGGTAGTTAGTTTCTGACCTAAATATCTAAATAAACTTGAATAAATCAAGTGGGCTTGAATTCATCATTTTTTTTAACCGTTGTGGTAAAATAGTAATCGCTAGACAATGTCAAGTGAGATAAATGCTCTAATTTGAAGGCAAAATGTAAAAAATCATTGGATTAGCTGGTGTAATACAAGTAAATCTGTTTTCCAAATTCTGGAACTGCCAAAACTACATGGATTTCTACAGTAGCCTCATCTCATAAAGAATAGAGATTTATAGAACTAACTCTCTTCGCAACTATTTTTCTACTTATTCGCTTTGATCGCCAAAAATGTGCTCTCTATTTCTTTGACTTAAATAAGTTTCATTTAAAAATGGATAAGATCTCCATGTCGCGGTCTCGTTTTCTAGTGTCATTGCCTTACTCTCCTTTCATCCACTCATGAAATGACACAAGTCCTCGTCTTACAATATAATGTTTATTGCCACGGATGAAAACTGTGGGTCATTCTATGACCGTATATATACAAGTGTAGGCAGGTACAGGCTTTCTCTCGTAGTCAGTTAGGTGCAACTATTTCACCCTCAGTACGTTCACTCCAATCCACTACAAGACCCGGTTACAACTGCCCGTCTCTGTGTACCTCAAGTCTCTCGCTCTCTCTCGCTACCCTGCCTCTCTCTCGCTACCCTGCCTCTCTCTCGCTACCCTGCCTCTCTCTCGCTACCCTGCCTCTCTCTCGCCCCTGCCTCTCTCTCGCTACCCTGCCTCTCTCTCGCTACCCTGCCTCTCTCTCGCTACCCTGCCTCTCTCTCGCTACCCTGCCTCGCTGCTGTCACACACTCCAATTATATATCCGACTCCTGGACTGACCCTTGCATGGACTCTGTCCTCTGATCAACGCCCTACGTGATCATCGCTCCCAAAACAATCATCCCGTGCCCCTAGTGTTCACCCAGACAAACTGCTTTAACACACAGTGATTCTCATACCCCTGACACTCCACATACAACTTTAGAGCGAATCTCAAAGTATCCTGTAAGCATTCCATTGGTCTCTATGACTATGTGAGTAGCCTCTGCAGACAATTTTTTAGCACTATAAGTTTGTAGTTGTAAATAATTTGTCGCAAAAGATTTTTTAATAGTAACTATCAAATATCCTGCGATTGTTAGCGTGTTAAGCTTTTCGTCTCGTGTACCCGTCGCATTTCTATTTTGGTGTAAGGTCCGTGCTTAATTTGGAGAATTTAATATTAATATCTTGGACACTCTCAATCTCGCAGCACTTACAGTAATCGCATATTGTCATCTTTGTGTACGGGCAATTTATTTATATCAATAAGTCAATGTTTGTTGTTGAAATGTTATTTGTTGTATATGGAATTTAAAATGATGCAGCAGTTTTCGCCTCTACAAATGAACACCACAAAATGTATATGTATTGTAGGTACTGGCACACCAGTGTCATGTTTTTATACTATTTCAGTTTCTTTGTTTTTCATTTCCGCAGCATGATTATCAAAGGAATTTATATTAATTATAGAGTTTGAAGTTTCGGTATTAGAAAATTTTACGAGGAATTGGCCGCCCCGAACAAAGTGTCACCCGGATAATACGATTGGCTCATGCTTGAAATTGTAGGGTACAGTAATTTTCGCATCTAATACAGGAGCGGCGGTCAATTTTTAAAATCAATTACGTTAATAGCAGATCAGTATCATGTTCTCATACTACTTAAGCCTTTTTGTGTGTGTTTTTCTTTTAGTTCAGTAACATTAGTATCAAAATAATTTATATCCGAAATGGAGTTTCAAGTTTTCTCAGTAGAAACGTTAACATATTTTAAGATAGCTCCTTTTATTTATTTGATTAAATTTATTTGAATTTTATTTCATTGCAATAGAAAGATTTAGTCTCTTTTAGTTTTTTTTTTCTTTTAGTGGCTAATCAAAGACGAGGAATTAGCCGCCCAAAACAAAGTGCCGCATGGGGCATTTAACGACCCCATCCCGTCTCTCCTCACTACGCCACTGCAAATTGTAGATGTTGTGTTTGTTTTTGAAATATATTAAACGTATGGTTGTGATATTTTAAATCTTTAATAGCCAATGTATGATTTTGTCTTATTTAAAAAATACGCGATAATAGCCAATAATCATATATAGCCTACTGAAGGAGCGTCTATAACAGATAAGATATGCAAGAGTTTAAAAAGTAAGTGAAACCTTTAGAATGGATTTTCGCTTGGAAAATAAACGCATTGTGAACTTTTAAAGTTCAATCAATTGACCTGCTCGGATCTTGTTTTTATCATGGTCGTGAAGGAGGGGTCACCTATCTCAAAACCTGTGCAATGTCAAGGTCGCGGCCAATTGATCCCACCTCCTGGGTCAGTCGTAATCGCTGATATCTTTGCTCTAATTTTCGACCAAAAAAAAAACCCGTTATGTTACAGTTCATATCACTCAGGTTATCTCACAGCAATGTTGATCACTGGCTGCGATACGGTTCACTTTGTTGGGACAACTCAGACCGACTGCGATAAGAAAGTTCTTCATCTTGACCCTCTGATAATTTGCCTTTTAGATTTAGGATTTAGACCCTTTCACTTGCTCGGCTTTCACTTCAGCAGTGCGTCCGTTAATATTTTAACCACCACGCAGACGTGTTGGAACCGTTTTAAAAATATTGTTTTACTACCCTAAATTTTGTCTATCTGTACTATTTCCCAATGTCGCTAGCTATAACAAGCTATCGCTACTTCACACTGTCGCTAGCTATAACAATAACAAGCTATCGCTACTTCACACTTGCTAGCTATAACAAGCTATAGCTACTTCACACTGTCGCTAGCTATAACTATAATACGCTATCGCTATTTCACACTGTCGCTAGCTATAACTATAATATGCTATCGCTATTTCACACTGTCGCTAGCTATGACTATAACAAGCTATCGTTATTTCACACTGTCGCTAGCTATAACAAGCTATCGCTACTTCACACTGTCGCTAGCTATAACTATAATACGCTATCGCTATTTCACACTGCAGCTAGCTATAACAAGCTATAGCTATTTCACACTGTCGCTAGCTATGACTATAACAAGCTATCGCTATTTCACACTGTCGCTAGCTATAACAAGCTATCGCTACTTCACACTGTCGCTAGCTATAACTATAATACGCTATCGCTATTTCACACTGTCGATAGCTATAACAAGCTATAGCTATTTCACACTGTCGCTAGCTATGACTATAACAAGCTATCGCTACTTCACACTGTCGCTAGCTATAACAAGCTATAGCTATTTCACACTGTCGCTAGCTATAACTATAATACGCTATCGCTATTTCACACTGTCGCTAGCTATAACAAGCTATAGCTATTTCACACTGTCGCTAGCTATGACTTTAACAAGCTACCGCTACTTCACACTGTCGCTAGCTATAACAAGCTATCGCTATTTCACACTGTCGCTAGCTATAACAAGCTATAGCTATTTCACACTGTCGCTAGCTATATCAAGCTATAGCTATTTCACACTGTCGCTAGCTATATCAAGCTATTGGTATTTCACACTGTCGCTAGCTATACTATTTAACCAAATGTCGCTGTCACAAGTTGTCACTAACTATATTACTTAACGTACTATTTCATATTGTCTCTAACTCTATTACTTAGGGTCGTCCATAAATGTCGTCACTCACCTTTGGGGGAAGTGGCCTGTGGGAGTCCACACATTTGTAACGACGGGCAGGGGGTGTTTTTGCACGGAATATCGACATGCGCAGAATGGTGCGTTCACAAGTACCTACATTACATGATGGTTTAAATATTGTGTTTAACTTGCAAGAACTAATTTATATTACTGTTTCAGTTTCATAAAGTTATTGTCAGTTAACTTATTAAAAATTAAATTATTATGTTTTGTTTTTATTGCATTAAAGTAGCCCATACAGCTTGTGTTTTTCATTCAAGTACGGTTATTCACAGGCTTGTCCATGGGAATGTTTTTCCCATGGGATTCCCATGAGAAACGTCCCATAGAATGGGATGGGACAGACATAAATTACCATGGGATGGGATGGGATGGGACAGAAAAATATGTCCCATGGACAAGCCTGGTTATTCATTAAACATGAACGGCTGAATGGTTATTCATTTTCCGTTAATAAATATTACAATAACATTAATAATTTTCAAATAAGGCATACTTAAAAATTTTAAGCGTCTTGGAAAAATTGACATCTGAAGTAACTAGTAAAACGAGATAAGATTCTGGAATTTTACTCAGTTCAATGCAATATTTTTCTTTTCTATGATATCTCAATTTATGGGAACCTGTATTCTTTAAATTAATGAAAACCCATTTCGTGGAACAAAGACATGTGCTAATACAGAACGTTGTTATAGAGAGTTGGTGATATCACCTGAAAGCCGAGTTTGAATTATAAAAAAAAAATCCGTGGGGAAAATTCAGAAGACGTGGTTCTATCTTTAGAGCAAGAAGTGCAACAAGAAATGGTTTTGTGCATAGATGTAATTATAAAAGAAAATAAAAGAACGCGCTGGTGAGTTTATAATTTCTTTGTCTAAAAAAAAACAAACATACATTTATAAATAAAAAGTAAATGCATATTAATTGTTAATGTTTTTTGGGCTAAAATTGGAATATGTTTTCTCTTATTTGAGGGGTGGGGGACCTGCGACCCCAATTGTTTTCTTGTGGCCTTCAAAACAATTATCTTGTATTTTTATAACTGTTTTTATAGGTAAATCATCTTATGCGGCCTCTTTTATTACTGCTTAGATAAATAGAACATGCAATGATAAACATGTTCCCCACCTTTACTATGTATTTCGCTTCAATTTCGTTTATTTATTCATGTTTATTAATTTAAAAAAAATCATACATAAGGGACGTCAATAAATGACATCTCGGAATTTCGGCTGCTTTTTCACCACCCCCCTTTTCCGGCTCCTCGTCACACGTCGTCACGAAACGAAAACATCGATCCCCTTCCTCAATGTGACGTCACGAAGATTCCCTCTTCACCATAAAAGCCATATTTTCTATTTGAAAATGAGCATGTTTCAAATAATTCTTTGGTAATTTAAATATGTTTTTAGTGTAAGGCTGCACGCTAATATCCTAACATCCGTGAAGCCATGTAAAACGTCATTAAATAAAGTGGCATCGAATATGTGACTTCCCTCTCCCCCCCCCCCGATGGGTGATGTCATTTATGGGCGGCCCCTAAAAGGGCGGTATATTGGAGACCGCCCCGGGCGGCAAAAGCTCTAGCTACGCCACTGACTTAGCCACTATTTGACACTGTCTCTAACTACAGGGGCGTCGCTAGGGTTGGTGTCACCCGGGGCGGAAGCTCATGGTGTCACCCCTTCACGACTTAAGGGGACGTCCATAAATAACGTCACGCGAGGTTGCCGATCCCCCCCCCCCCCCCCCCCNAAGCTCTCAATCCCCCCCAAGCCGTATTTTCTAAATAAAAATTATCAAGTGGCAAGTTATTTTTTGTCATTTAAATATGTATTTAGTGTAAGTCTGCACTCTAATATCATAACACGCGTGAAACCATTGAAAACGTCATCAAATAAATAGTATACAATCAAATATTTAAGTGGAACTTTATTTAAAGTTGCACGTTTTTGATGTAACGTTACATTTTTAAACACACTCCTCCCTCTTGTCACACATCGTCACAGATACGGGACACCCTCCCCCTAGGCACGTGACGTCATTTATGCATGGCCCCAAATCCCTAGAACTCATCCTGTCTTCCAGGGGCAAATAAAGGGAACATACATAATTTTAAATTTTTGTCACCTTGTATGTAACACTGTAAATCAGCACTTTCCTTCCCTTCAAGGAAGGTATTTTTATTTCTTTACCACATGAAAAAAAAGTTTGTATAACAGATAAACAGCTAAGTGGGGATCAATGTTCCCTCTAAAGTTTGCCGGTTGTTGTGCTAAATAGTTTTTTTTTTTTAAACACATGTTCAAAGTTTAACAGAGTAACAGTTTTTGTGTTCAAATTTTTGACATCTCACAAAAATACATGCACCAATTGGACCGATGTACAGTAAGTGACACATTTCTTTATCAAAATACTATATTAGGTTATATTAAAATAAACAAGAATTATAAATGTATATTTCTGTTCATCTGTTCAACGGTATTTATCATGCATAAATCAACGAAATGCCAACATAACATACCCATAAGCCGCTAATCTATTCTGGGGCGATCTGGCGTCTGTCTTTCAACGAGATCCAAATTTTATAGACTTCGTCAAGGTTGATCCGATGTCCATCATTCTGACAAGATTTAATCCTCATAAGCAAGTGTAAATGTAACTCTTCCAACCTATTTCTATAATTTACTTTTATAGAATTCATTAGGCTAAATCCACATTCACAACCAGTGCTCGATGCAAGAAATGTGGCACAAATATCCAACAGAATGACAAAGTCGCTGAACTATTCTTCAGTCATGGCAAACTGAATGATGATTCACCTTGTCGAAAGTCTGCATCAACCTACATTTTAATTTTTTCGCTAGCATTAATCATAAATTTAAATTGCGATACTGATCCATAAGTTTCTGCAAAATGTCTTCATACCTTTTAAACAATGCTTTTTATTTAGAAACTAGGGCACCAAGTTCTTCTTGTCAGAAATTAAAATTTGACGTGTCGACAAACGCTTACAACAATATACGTCATAGCATCAAGTCGATTTCAAGAAAACGATAGTCCACGTGCCAACTCAGACATTCAACGAATTTGAGAATGGGACTATGTTTTCCAACAGATCATCTCTCATGGTCTGTGGACGCAATTATCTTCTGCATAGAAGGAGCGTCTGTATATCTAAGATAAGATAAGATGTTTTCACCCTTAGCGACCTCTACAAACCAATGAAAATTGTCACCAAGATGCTCATTGCCTCTTAGGTTATTGATCCTTCATTATACCAACTGGTATGCCTCCATGGTCGTTAGATTTTTTCCTTTGTAACAGCCTGCTTAATTTGGCAAATTATCCAACTACTTCATGAATGACATTACGAAAAAAATATTTATTGATCATGACTATGGGTCATTATACAAACGGGCCAGCTCTTCACAGTATTCAGTCTGTACTTGTATGTTTTTCAACAATTTGAGCAAAAATGCGTGTAAAGCAAAGTGCCGTGAAAGCCATCTGATTTCCGTGTCGTCTAAAAAAAAATCCTTCTCAAGGTGTCCAGTTATGAAAACAAGTTTACATGTCCAGAATGTATCTTCCATTTCTAACATACAGCAAACAGACACTTGCAACATAATTCAACTCATTCGTCTAAAGTTAATACAAGGAAAATATCAAGCACTCCCTTAAAAAAATAATTGACATTGGTGACCAGCCTTGAAGCAGAACAAATACTTTAATATCACTCGCCGACAACTTACAAAAAAGACTTTGATGTCACGAACAAGCCGGTGTGATATTTTAATCAAAACAATTGGAGTTGTTTTTGGGGTGATAGTGTGTTAAAACGGCTTTGAAATGACAACACAGTTTGCGCTGGACACCTTGAGAAACGGAGGACTACCCATACATAAACATGCATAGCTATGCTTACACGCCTTAAAAAATATAAATAAAAAATATTAACTTCAAAGACATTGAATTCATAATTTTCCTCTATAAATAACAACAAAACCCATCTTTTGATTTTTTAAAATAGAAAGATGGTATTCTTCGCCCCCACCCCTCTGACGTGGAGGGAAGAGGGAGTGGGATCCGTCCATGATGTCAATACTTCAAAGCTCAGTTTAAAAAAGAATATCTTTTACAACAGAAGACACTGCCTTTTTTTTAAAAAAAAAAATCTCTCTGGTGCGGCTGTGGGTTTTTTTTTTTTGGTTTTTCTTTAAGCACTCATGATTATCTTTGTTTGTTTGTCAGGACGGTTTTATTATTGTAAGTTAACTGATGAAAAGAGGGAGTGGGAATCGTCCATGATGTCAATACAAAGTTTCGGTGTTTAACATATTTTTTTATTGTTTCTTAATTTCTTTCTATATAAAAAAATGTGTCTCTTTTTTCTGACATAAAATGTAACACAGTAAAAATTTATCCTTTGGTGTCACCCCCCTAATGGTGTCACCCGGGGCGGCCCGCCCCCCCCCCTAGCGACGCCACTGTCTAACTATAATACTTAACCTCAATTTCATGCTGTCTCTGACGACATTACTTTACTACCATCTCACTCTGTTTCTCTGCACTTTCAGCGTGGTATAACCAGTTGCTTAGTTTGACGTCACAGTACCGTCAATATGGAGCTTTCCGGCTGTGGCTGGCCAACAAACCAGTTGTTGGCGTCTTCAAGCCGGAGTATGTGGAGGTAAACCTAAACAGCAGAACCAAAAGCTATTTTTGTTTGTTTGTTCCTAATCTGAGAGGGTGTGGGTTGGGGGTTTTGAGAGAAGTCTCATTATCAGGTAATATTGTAGCCAGCCTTAAGAAAATGGAACCTACTTTGACTTGTTTAACTTGTATGTCCACTTTGGTATTTTTTCTCTCTCTCCAATCCCTGGGCTGGTTTTGTGTTTATCTAAAATAGTCGCCCTGAACTTGAGCCCTTATAGGCAGAGATGAATACTATGTTAACACTATAGTATTATATAGTAATGTAAATGCACTGTGCTCTGATGGCACTGATAATTTGATGGCATTTGCTCTAGACGTATGCTGCTTTAGTAATATCCTGTTATGATGGCATTTGCTCTAGAAGTATGCTGCTTTAGTAATATCCTGTTATGATGGCATTTGCTCTAGAAGTATGCTGCCTTAGTAATATCCTGTTATGATGGCATTTGCTCTAGAAGTATCATTTTCAAATATTATTCTGCTATCATGGCATCTGCTATAGTAGCATGCTGCTCTAATAGTATTCTGCTCTCATGGCATCTGCTATAGTAGCATGCTGCTCTAATAGTATTCTACTCTCATGGCATCTGCTATAGTAGCATGCTGCTCTTGTAGTATTCTACTCTAATGGCATCTGCTATAGTAGCATGCTGCTCTTGTAGTATTCTACTCTCATGGCATCTGCTATAATAGCATGCTGCTCTAATAGTATTCTACTCTCATGGTATCTGCTATAGTAGCATGCTGCTCTTGTAGTATTCTACTCTCATGGCATCTGCTATAGTAGCATGCTGCTCTAATAATATTCTACTCTCATGGTATCTGCTATAGTAGCATGCTGCTCTAAAAGTATTGTGCTCTGATGACACTCTTTTTTCTCTCCTATCTTTCATTTTAAAAAAACTACCGGTAAATTTGGTTCTGTCAAACTATTTCCCATTCAGTGTCTTCTCCTAGTGTCGATCACACCCCAATGGTAGGTCTTCACCTTTATTATAGCATTGTTAACTTTCAGCTGTGGTGTCTAGAGACCCTACTGCCATAGGAATTATATAAATAGAAAACATCACAATTTTTATGTAAGAATGAATCTGCTCTACAAAATTTGAGTCTTAATATTTTAAAGAAAACACTTTGCTCCAAATGAAAATATTATGAATTATGTTCTTTATTTTATTTTGTAATAATAATAATGAGAAAATTCCCACATAAAAAGATTTATTAAAACGTATTTGATCTGTGATTTTACTTTCTTTGATTACATTAATCTGGGATTTTCCTTTCTTTGATTACATTAATCTGGGATTTTCCTTTCTTTGAGTACATTAATCTGGGATTTTCTTTTCTTTAAAATAAAATCGAGGTAATAATTTTGTTTTTAAAAAAAATATATTGAAGAAGTGCCTGGAAGAGTCATGTGCATGCACTCACCAACCAGGGTGCAGGTGTGAGTCTGAAAAATGAGTTTCCTCCTTCAAAACTTGTCTCTTATTTGGGTAATAAATACAAACCATACGTTTTAATAACATTGCTTGGGGAAATTTCAGTCTAGCTCATGCTTAATGTATTAGAGTTGAACTATTCATGCTTTTATCAGTATAACCATTAAATAAGTGGTTAAAACATTTGTTCAATTTCAAGGCAATTCTTAGCAGTATGAAACACCTTGACAAGGCTTCAGAATATGTTTACCTGGTTCCTTGGCTCGGAACTGGATTACTCATAAGGTATGCCTCCCTAATACAGATCATTACATCCCTCTGTCACTTTCTACCCCTTCTCTCTCTGTCTCATTTAATTAAACTTTTCATGATTTTTCTCTTAATTTAAAAACTTTTATCTACAAGAAATTAAGGTGCATGTTTTAAAAAACTAAAAGACAATAAGGCATATCAAGGGAAATTTTGAAGATGTTGAAATAGCTGCGAGATATGATATTAGTAAGTCAATAATTTTTGTTTGATATGACAGCAAGTGATGAGTTCAGTATTGTTGAATATAAAATTTCTAAAAGAAGTTTGCTAAATGGTCTATCATAATTAGTACTAGTGCTTGCTCAATAGTAATTATTAAAATTATTGCCAGTGCTTAGGTGAATTTTATTACATTACGTAAATTAAGTTACATGATATTTAAAATATTATGTTAGAAAAATTCTTATGAAGTGTATTGCTTTAGAGCAGGTTTGATTTCCTGAGTCCAGGCCACTGCTAGTGAGTTAAAGTAATTAATAAATTATTATTAATTCTTATATTTTTGTTGTTGACTGCAATCTTATCTCTACTTTCAAGATGAGGAGTCACTACTTTACCATACTTTGTATTAATAACAAGCAACAAAGCCTGTCCTGGGACGTTCTGCCGTCGTTTTGGTGGCATATTGTACATAAATGTGCATCACGTCAAAAATACCATTCATTATAGTGATAATAAATAATGAGTAAAAAAAAAAGTTTTTGACTATAAATCCCAATGCGTACCGCTCAAAATAAAGTCTTGGAAAAAAAACTGCATAAAAAAATAACTCGCTTGAATTTCTGCATAAAATTATTCTATATGTAAATGAGATCTAATTTTTCTCATTGGCTGTGGGAGTCTTTAGGAGTTTGAAGGACCAATCGCTATCGATGAACAGACAGAAAATTGCTTTTTATTATATAGGAACTTTTTTTTAAAATGTGGAAAGTGGAATAAATTTCAACCATGAAAATAAATTCTTATGATTATTATCTTTAATTATTGTCGGTCTATCTTCATTCTAAACCAATTCTCACTCATCAATCTTAAAATCAAGGACTGTGTTGCCTTATCTCTACTCAGTACTGGCGACAAATGGAGGCATCGTCGGAAGATCCTGACCCCGACTTTCCACTTTAACATCCTGGATGAGTTCCTTGTTGTCTTCAACAAGCAGTGCCACACATTCATCAAGAAGATGGAAGCCAAGTCTAAAACCGGGCCTTTCAACATATTCCAGGATATTGCTTTGTGTGCCCTAGACATCATATCAGGTAGAACTGATATTTTTGACTGTGTAAAAAGGACTTAGTGTTGTTTATTATTAAGCTATTACTTATAGTGTTTAAAATTTATCATTGCTTCATTTAAAAAAAAAAAAAATTCTTGTTCAAATGCATTTCCTTAATGGTGTTTTTGAATTTATACGATTATAACCCATGTCAATTATTATGAACATTTAAAATATTGTACAGTAAAATTCTTATGTGTTGGGTTTACTTTTAAACACTATATAAGTTTTCAGATTATTATTTATTATTTAAATTGTAAATTTGACGCTTAGTGCACAACATTGCACAACCTATTTTATGATCAATCTTTTTTTAAATTCATTATTACTGGCTGTCAGAGTGGTTAGAGTCATTAGTTTGACTATGTACTTGGAGATGCTTTAAAAAAAAAAATAGTATGCATATATTATGTAGCTGATTATTTCTTGTCCAACTTTTAATACAGAGACTGCCATGGGAAAAGAAATAAATGCCCAATCAACAGACTCAGAGTATGTCTATGCTGTGTACAGGTAACCAAATAACCTTCTTTGTTAGACAGAAGTCATCATTTAAATTGTCTGTGTCCATAAAGCTTGTAGAATAGTTAAAAAGTCTTAGTTACTAATGCTTTGGGGATTAAACATTTGTGTGAGAAACTCTTAGATCAGGGTTACCCTTGGCCCTCATCCCTCTTTTGACAGTAAAGTTTAGTATTAATTTCAATATGGCCCATACTTTCATCCAATATTTCATATTACTTCACTGTTTCGAATTATAAAGCAAGTTATATTTTATATTTGCCTTTAAAAAATAGTAACCTCATAATTTGGGAATCTCCCATTGGCCTTTGGAGCCATTTATCATATTGGTTTTAAATGCTTAACTCTTAATGTGTTAAAGTGTTGAAATGCACTGCTGACCACTATTACTAAAGCGTCTTAAAGTGTCCCTAGATAGCACTCTCATTAGAAATGAGATCATGGAAAGTAAAAACTCTTCAATGCTTGAAAAATGATGTATTTGACTCCCGGCAAAGTTTTTTGGTTGTTTTTACTTTTTTTTTTTTGAAGATGCAATTTTCCTATACTTTATTATAAAAATAATAGTACTAAACTACAGGTAAATATGGTATTTAACCCAAGACAGTGTTTTGGGTGCGTAAAATAACCATTCTTAGCCTTAAAAATGAAGTTAGTATGACAATAATAAGATAAATAGATTTTTTCCCTATCTTGCGACAGTCCTAGGTAGATAGATCCGTTTCATGCGCTGTGGTGGCACCGCAGTTACGGCGGGTCGAAATAGGCAAATCCACATCCTCCTTAGGGAGGAAACCCCCTTGAGAGGCAGGACGGTGAGCCTCGAGCGAACTTAACCCTGCCCAGGCGGCCCCCTCTTAGAGGGGACCGTGTTGGGGGTGCCCTTGTCAGCTTAGCCCTTCGGGGGAGGGGTGGGAGTTTGCCAAGAGATTCCCCAACGGGACCTATAAGAGTTTTAGTAACTCAGGGCCTTTGATGCCATCTCAAATGTCACATATGCAATTTTTAAAATTTCACAACCACTTGATCGCAATTCGTGAAATTCTTACAGGACTGAGGTGGAAGTTTTCCAAAAACCTTATGGCAAATTAAGAGTTAATATCAAAGTGGGCGGCTGGATTGCAAAGTCAGTAGTGCGCTCACCTCACAAGCAGAGAGGTGTGAGATCTAGCCCACGTTAAAACCACAATAAAAACGTTGATGAATGACAATTGCTAAAAAAAAAAGTCCTCTGCTGACCTGGAGAGGAGATTGGTGCTGCCAAGGTCTACCAAGCCCCGAGAAAGTTCCAATGGAAACATTAGACCATGAGGCTATGGGACACAAAATAAAAAAATAGCAAAGTGATATATGCTATCTTAGTATCACAGAGCTTATTTAAAACATATCATGTCACTTAATATGAGATCACTAACCCATTAACATGTCTAGTACATTTCAATTAATGTATTTTGGCAATATATTCAGCCAACCTTTTCTAAGCTGAGAAATGAATGACACTCTGAAGCTTGCAATATATGTCTGTGAGGTTGCTGAAAGTTTTAATGGGAGAGTAGCTTACATGATTCTTCTTCATGCATTTATCAGTTTCACTTACTTGATTTTTAACACCCCCTTTTTTAAAATTAAAATAATGTTTTTATTTTATTTTTAACAATTATGTTACATGGCTGCATCCAGCCCCGGCTTTAGGGAATGGGAGGCCCAAGGCAGAGGCGTCATCAGGGTTGGTGTCACGACTTAACCCATAGAACTCCCCCAAATTTACCAGTGCAAAATAATGGGAATAAATAGAATTTTTACAGTTTGGTGTCTGCCCCCCTGATGGTGTCACCCCCCCTGATGGTGTCACCCGGGGTGGCCCGCCCCCTAGCCACTGGCCCCAGGCGAAGTGAATTTGGGGGCCCCAAATGTAATATAAAAATAAATAATTTATACGAAGAGAATAACATTTAACAATTTATTAAAAACTACCTGTATAATTTATATCTAAATAAACAAATAACTGAAATTTATTTTTAAAATTTGTGAATATGACACAAAACTTCAACTAAATTCAACTTTTTGATGTTTTGATGGCAGCAAAGTCTGCAAAAAATTGTGAATGATCCAGAGACTGGACGATATCTCGTTCGATAGATATCAATACCAGACTGTTCAGGCATTTTTGTGTCATTGACATTCTCAAATAGTTTTCCCAAGTGTGTGACTAAATCTTTCACAAGTTTAATATTCAAATTGTTTCTGGTTTTGGACCGATTTTTAAAAATTTTATTGTTTATTTATCAAGACAACAAAACTCTGCCATCAATATTGTACACTAATAACACATTTTTTTCTTCTACTTTTGTTGTGTCCATCAGGATGAGCACTCTAGCAGACATGAGGATGCGTCTTCCCTGGTTTCAGTCAGACTTAATCTATAATTTGGCTGGTTATGGAGCTGAAACCAAAAAGAACCTACAAATCTTGCACAACTTTACTAATTCGGTATGTAATGGTGTTGGCTGCTTGTAAGTAAACCAGGGAAGAAAAAAAAGAATATGTTTCAATTTATATCTACAATGCCAGCATTTAGTAAACTTCAAAGTTTACATCCCAGTGGAGTAGCTAGGGGAGGGGGAGTCCAAATTCAAAGGTCCCCGTGGGCCCCCACTCGAGGGGGCCCCCAAAGAAGTGTCCAAAATTTTTATACATTAAATATTACGCCGACACCATGTATGCAGGGCCCCCAAAGAGGACAAGCCCCCTGTGCCCCCCAATCCCTACCTACGCCACTGTAACAGCCCAGCAGATTATGTATAGAATTTCCAAAGGGATTGATGCTAAAGATATATTATTTGTGTTTATTATAAAAAAACACCAAATAATATTTATGTCGTGCTGATGGTTAATGTAAGACTTTGAAGGCAGTGCCATTCCACTAAAATCATTTCAGGAAAATCTTGCTTTTTTATAACTTGACTCCTCAAATTTAAGTTCTCACTGCGCTTACAGGTGATTGCTGACAGGTTGAAAGACTTTGATCATACCAAAGCTGAACAAGTCCGCAGGGAACTCAAGGGGGAAATCATTGATCCAGGAGAGAAGAAGAAAGTGCGACTTGCCTTTTTAGACATGTTGCTCTTTCTGTCAGAGAATCTGACCAAACTGACCATGGAGGACATCAGAGAAGAAGTGGATACATTCATGTTTGAGGTTAGTTGATGTCTGAAATAATTTAGCCCAATATATTTTTCAAGCTTAATTAAAGTTGACATAAATTATCAAACCATGTGTAAATACTTGCCATGGTTAAGTGTTGACCATTGTAAGAAGAATTAAGACTTACATATTTTGTTTTTAAAGTTCATTGTTATTTCAATGAGTTTAAATACTATCTTTCAATTAAATAATCTTTCTGACCACTATATGCAGGTCTTAAGGTTTTTAATGGGTTATTTTGGTAATCTGTATGTAATTAAACAAAGCAACTCCCATTTTAAAAAACAAATAATTAAAAACAATAAGGATTGTATATCCTTTAAAGTTGAAACATTAATTAACTTTACCAGACTTTCAACAATGCCTAGATGGCATGTATTTATAAGTCAAGTTAAATCTAGTTTTCATCAATGTCAGGGTCATGACACTACAGCAGCTGCAATGAACTGGGCCACTCATCTGATTGGTTCTAACCCTGAAGTTCAGGCCAAAGTTCACGAGGAAGTAGACAGAGTCTTTGGTAAATGATGATTGAATGTTTCCATAATATGGATCTTAAATATACATTTGAGATGAATCTTATTAAGAAAAATTAGCCAATTCACTGATTTTTAAATAGCATTATCTAGTAATTGAAAAACCGCTTTAAATTTCAGTTTCTTTATTGTTTTTATGTACCAAAAGCAAGTGCAGTGGCGTAGCTATGGAAGGGAGAGGGGGGGGCAAAATTCAAAATTCCCCCCGTGCCCCCGCTTTAGAAGACCCCTAAATTAGTGGGGGCTTTCCAAAGAGGTTAAGCCCCCGGGCCCCCAAACCCCTACAAATTCCTAGCTATGCCACTGAGCAAGTGTCAAAATATTTAAATATATCCTTACATTGCATATGTGTTAATCAAGAAGTTTTCTAGGCATTTATAAATAATGAGTCAGTTTTATTTTACTCAGGAGTGACATATGACAACTATATATAAGGAACATTATAATCAAATTTTAAAACACAAGCAATTGGAAGACGTCATGACTTTCTCGCAATTTGTCAAGGGAGTTCGATTTATAAAATTATTCCAATATTCTTTTATGTTTAGAAGTCAATTTTAAAACCTGCTTCTTTATATTTCCCGTTTAGGAGATTCAGACCGAGATGCTACCAGAGATGATTTGAAAGAATTGAAATACTTGGAGTGCTGCATTAAAGTAGGTCATTGATATTCTAGGTTTATATCAGAATGCAAACATTTGATTGGGCCATTTTGAAGATGGTTTGAGGGGGGGGGGGGTGGAGGACCGTAGCTCTTCAAATTGAAAATATTGCATGTTTGCCTTTTCCAAAAATAAAAATGGTCAGAATAATTACCAAAGATCTCTCACAAAGAGAATTGTTAAAAAATAATTGTGAAAATGTTTAACGAAATGAAATATCTTATGTATTTCAAGTTAACTAGTTTTAATATCAACAGGAAGCTTTGAGACTTTTTCCTTCTGTGCCAGTTTTTGCAAGGTCAATAACAGAAGATCTATCAATAGGTTAGTAAAAAAAATAAATACATTTAATCCAAATTTTAATCCATCAGTTTAAAATATCATTTTATCATGGCCATAACAGCATGGTCTTAATTTTTAACTTACTCTTGGGCGTCGGGGGAGCAAGGGGATCTAACCTTAAGCAGTCATTTCAAAATAAAATTCCATTAGTGTCAAATGAAAAACATGAAAACTCCATGAAAATTTTGAACAGGTACACAGTCTGGTAGTGATAGAGGAAGTCTGGTATCTTAATACTGAGGAACAAGTTAAACAGTATATGGGGAAATTCTAAGAAAGGACTTATCAAAGAAAGCATTTGTCAAAACAATAGAAGAAAAATCTAAAATTGTTATCAGTTTTATGTAAAGACAAGAAACTATATAAATAATTCACACATAAAAGTCTATGGACTTAGTCTTGCAGTAGTTCACTTATTATAGACCCAAGGTTCCCAAATTGTTTTAGATGGTGACCAGCTATCTGCCAGACACTGTACAGCAGTTAAGAGTTATGGAGAAGCAAATTTTTTTATAATGATGTGTGTTTGTGGGATGTAAAATTTTGCACAGAAAAAATTGATACTTTGCTCATGAGTTTATTTATTGCACATGAACCAACAAAACAAATGGGAAAAATTGTGGTGACCCCATTTTTATAAAAGCCAAATAACCCCGGCCCTCAATACAATTGAAAAATGTGATTTTAATAAAGTAATTTTAAAAAAAAGAAAATAAAACCTATTTTGACCCCATATACAGGTTTGCAACCCATAGGTTGGGAACCCATGGAATAGATCAAGTCTTGGTAATTTATGATTTATTTGTCACCAGGAAGTTATACTGTTCCCAAGGATACAACAGTCGTTATTGTAACAGTTGCCATGCATCGAAACCCTGACATCTTCCCCAATCCTGATGATTTTGTCCCTGAGAGGTTTTTTCTAGAAAACACAAAAAGCAGACATCCATACAGCTACATACCTTTTTCAGCGGGGCCCAGAAACTGCATAGGTAAAATCTATTTGTTTTTACTTAAAATTACACATGTAATTAGCATACTCTTCATTAGCGTTTAATGCCCCAAAGCTTGGTAGTGCATGCCTTGTGTCTAATCCCAAAGTGCACCTCAATAGCACTCTTTTTAGTGATGAAATTATAGAAAGTAGAAATTCTTCATTTAATGAGAGAAGCTTTAGATGAATTCTGGAAATGGCGGTGTTTGCTTTTGCTAGTGTTATCGCTCAATTTGTGAAGTTTGTGGTAGTTTTTATGTTGTTTCTTTTTCATGTTATTTTGCTATACATTTTTGAAAAAATAATAGTCATAACCTACAGGTAAAAACAGTATTAAACTCAAAACGGTCTTTTGGATACGTAAAATAACCATTGTTATCCTAAAAGATGAAGTCAGTAGGACAATAATAATATAAATACATTTCCGCAATTTTTAAAATTCATAACCAGTTGATCGCAATAAATAGGAGAACCTTACAGGACTGAGGAGGAAGTTTACAGAAAACCTTATGGGGCTTTAAACTTTAATTGCATTTCAAAAAATCTTCATTGATTTAAAAATTATTTGCTTTTTTTTCCTTGAATAAATTTAAATATCCTTTTTTCATCAATTTATTATGTCTTCTGTATGTTATAGTTATTCATTTTTATTTAAAGGAGCACCATATAGTTTTCTCCTTTGAGTTATAGTTTTGGAATAAATGTACAATAACTGACGTGTCATTGTTTTTTCCACAGGTCAAAAGTTTGCCATGATGGAGGAAAAAACTATCCTGTCACATCTGTTCCGAAATTTTTCAGTTAAGTCTTCACAAAAAAGAGAGGACCTCAGACCTGTAGGCGATCTCATTTTGAGACCTGAGAAAGGAATCATAGTAGAGCTGACGCCAAGAAAGAAAAAAGTTCTATTATAGAGCAGACACCAAGAGAGAATAAGGGAACCATAAGTTTGACAACCAAGGATATAGAACCATAATACAATATCATCTTCTCATTATGTTATATTTAAAACAATTTTTATAAGACTTTTTCTATCTAGTGCAAAGAATATAATATAATTTTGATACATTTTTTAAATATATTTATGGTTAGCAGACATTTTTAAAAGTTCACATTTATACAACAGTACATGTTTTTCATTAATTTTATTACATCCTCTTTGCTAGGCCACATTAAACTAAACTTAATTTGAAATATGTTTCTTTGGTCTCTTTATAAAAATGTATGAATAAGTATAGAACGAATATATCTTCTTTACAGAATGAGCATCTGTATTATGTAAGGTAAAAGATTTGAAATTGTCCAAAATCATGAATTACAATTGGTATACATTTTTGTGTGGAAAGTAGGTCATATACAATTTACTTTTAACTTAATCTAATAAAAATTGTAAATTTCCTCTGGCTCACACAGAATATTAAGTAGAATGTGAATAAATACAAATAATAAAGTGGTATATCATATCCCCTCGTAAACATTAATTGTTAAAATATCTATGAGTCTGTTATTAGAGAAATAGACAAGATAGGGCATGATCAATTCCATTTACTATTGTGTCATATTTCTCAGACAGGCATTTAATATTCTGTAAAAGCTTTAAAAAAGAATTTTTTTTATCTTGATGTTATTTCTTGTTACGTTGACTTTTAAAATGCATGAATTATTTATAATACCGGTGAAAATAATTTTTTTACAATAAAAAAATAATTTTGTATCAAGTATTCCTTGTCCTATTTAATAAACCACTTGATCAAAGCAAATTGGATATTCTGCTAGTGAACTGATCTTATTTGAAACTTACCAACAGTCAACAGGACTTAAATATATATATTTTTTGAGTGATATTATTTATCTAACAACTCACTTCTCATCAGGGATAAAAATGATAGGAATGTTATCATTAAAAAAATTAGTTTTACAATTTTTCTAGCAATAATTTTTATATTAAACCAATGATTTAATTATTTATAAGTTAAAGGTCACTCTTACAACAAAAAGTGTATAATAACAATACAATATTTACACTGTATAAATGGTAAAGGAAAACTGGGGATTATATTCCCTTGCAAAAATATTTCAAAATCATTTCTTCATTTACAAAAGAAAGCTATTCCTAAATTATTTAACCAACTTGATTTGTGGATTTTGCAACATCAAAGTCTAATTACAGATGATGCTTTAAATTTAACAATAGTAATTTTTTATGAATCCTACTTTTAAAATAAAATTTTCATGACAATTATATTAGTTTGTTGGAAAAAAGGTTGGAAAAAATTTCTTTAAAATTTTTGAATAATGTTTCGTTTTAGGAAATAAAAAATGACCCTTTAAATCAGTCTCATTTTTAAAAATTAGTCCTTGAACTTTGACTATATAGTTAGAGAACATCAATAAACTTTAAAAGATATGAGTAAATCCATGTATTTTATTTGCTCTAAACACAATTAAATATGCTCATGGGTAATCATCCTTTTATTTTGCTTCACCATTACATAAACAAAGAAATGCTCATGTGAAAAAAATATCTATACAAAACATTTTTTAACTGATTATTTAAAACGTAATTAACACATGTTTTTACTCTTTCATAAAGGAAACTCATGACAAGTTTAATCATGAGATTGCTCAAATCAAGAATTCATTATTTATCAGTTTCGTTGGTGTTAATAGAGTTTCAATTAGATTTTTAAGAAGGTTTTTTTACACTTAATAATAACGAACAAGGAGGGCTATTTATGGTACTGGACTACCAAGTTGATTACTCATTAAATGCAAATAGTATTACATTAATTGTAATGAGAGATACATGTGATTCTGTAATTATTACTTAGTCTGTATATATGTAAAAAAAATAATAAACCATATTTTATTGGAAACAACAACCTATTTATTTTAGGTAAATCATTAGAAAATTGGTCATGATGTATTAAAATTATTTATGTTATATGTGTATATATGCATTTTAATACATAGATACATATTTATTTTAAAATGTCAACATATCTTAGTTCTCCTTGCATTATTCTTGTAAATGTTTTTCAGGAATAATGTATGGAGATCTTTTAATGCATGCTTTTTACTTCTTAACTTAAATAGTACGCTTTTATTTTATGATTTATTTATATATATATATGTATATTCACATAAAAATATACATGAGGTATATGTAAACCTATTACTGGGCAGAATTTTCCCCATTTTCATCCTCCAAATGGGCATGATTTTTTTTTTTTTACAATTTTAGAGATATTTAGGAGTTTGTCAGTAAAAACACTATCTCTTAGGTTTTAGTGTAAATAAAATGAATTAAAATGCAATATAAACAGAAATTAATTCTCTTTTGATTATTTACCTTTTTATTCTTGTTATATCTTGTTTTTTTATTAATCCATGTGTTCCCAAAATAAAAAAGTTCCAAAAACATTTTTAAAAGGTCCAAACAAGTATAATTTACAAGCACATATATCCAGTCTGACTGAAAGATCGGATTTATGCAAGATACTAATACTAACAGTAATTTCACAACCGATCTCTTCCTCCAACATAATGTTGATTTCCCTCAACTCATATTTCTGTTAAATTTAAGCCTGTAAACCCCACTTCATTACTTGAAGAATCCAAACCATCTGTTTTGAACACACACACTCAAAAAAAAAAACTCATCAAAGAAAACCTGGGTGGAAATGTAGTTGAATTTATTCACAACAGAAAACAAAGTGTTTCGTGCTGGACGTCTTCGCAATTTTTTTTTTTTAAATGAGATTATAACCGCTGGTTGTACCGGCTGTTTTACCTTTTAGGGGAATATGACGTTTTTGGTCACTACGTCTAATAAAGGGTTAAATTAAAGGAGAATTTAAGCTTTGTGTCATCTTTAAAAAGAAGGCCCCTGTCGTGAAATGGAGAGATTTTTATGCACATGGGTAGTTTAGGCACTCACTGATAGGTAATAGCACTATTAGTTTTATGTTTATCATTATAAAGTGGACTTATAGAATAACATGCCTATTTATACTAGTATTTACTAGCATTAGAATCATTTTTTAAAGAAATAAAAATAAATTAGAGTCTAAGCAATAATAACACTTTTATTTTGTGTAATATCATTTTACTACAAAATGAGAATCACACAACAGTTCATGCATTCATTTATTTTTAAATTTCATAGGATCAAGTACAAATGCAGGTCAAATTATTGTGATGCTCTCCCAATACAGCCATAAACTTATCCAGTTTGAATATAATAAATTATTCTTCATTTTGTTTTAGTTCCAGATTTTATATCTTCTACCTCTTAAATAAATTAATGATTTATTTCAGAGAGTAATAATCGGTCTGAAAGTAATCATTACAATTGAAATCTTTAAAAATTTTGTTACTGCTTAACTAAAAGTAATTTTTTGACAAAATTCTCAATCTTGAAAAATATATTCCATTTAAGCCCTATCCCCTGATTTGAAAGATACAAAATTTGTGAAAAAGAAATGGTGTGTCAATTCTTCTTTAATGAAAAAAAAAGTAAATATACAGGAATTTATCAACTATATCATTCATTATTAAATAATGTCACAGAAAAAGAGCTTTTGTAACATTGACAAGCAGACACCATGGATTTATCAATTTATTACATTTGTTTATTGTTATTTACACTCAGATTTAATGAGACCTCTTTCTTAGCATAGACACATTGAAACATTTTATTGATCTCTCCTTTTGAGCAATATCTAAAAGAGTTTAAATGTACAACAACAAATATTCTGCTTCTGTAGGTGTAAGGTTTTAATAATTAATCATGGTCAGAGAACTAAATGTTCACAGTATATCACAGAAAATAAGCATCAACTATAAGTAGAACATCAGCTGGCCTGAATATATTGATAGAACAACTGCAACAGAAACTTGACTTTCGAGACACCAATTGAAAATTAATATCTTCAAGAGTAGCATTTATCATATAAAATGTTTCCATGTCATTTATTTTGTAGAAAGCTTCTATTTCTATGTGAACTAAAATTCCATACCTCGAACAGTTGAATTCAAAAACCTTATTTTCAACCATTACGGATCTATTAATCAATTGGAATGAAAAAGAAATGTTTTAAAAAAATAAACTTTTTTAAAGACATTTCAATTGATAAGGAAATTAAAACATAAAACAAATATAGATCTTTATTACCTCTTTCGGCAACTGGGAATAGCACACTGCAGGATTATTTTTATTTAGAGTCAAATATTTGTATCATTATTATCAATTTGACTTTTCAGAATAACATGAATTCTTAAATTTTATATTTTTAAAATTATTTAGTTTCTGTTACCCACTTGTACTTAAAAGCTTTGACACGCAATTGAATTTTTTTTAAACAAATGATTAAACAAACAAATTGTTTCATTTAACTCTTGTATTAACCTAAACATCCATCATTAAAAAAATGTATTTCTTAATAACAATAGACTGATGTGATAGACAAAGAAACATCAGAACCAACCAGGAATGTCTCTTTTGCACTCAAAATATATCCAGAATTTTCTAACTGATATCAGACAAAATAAGCATAGGAATATTAGGAATTAGGAATCAGGAAGTACAGATCCAACTAAAGAGAACTGTTGTTAGCTGTATTTCAAAAATCATAAGCACAAAATAATGCATGGCTCAGCCCTCTCCCTACATGAAGTTACTGCTAGGATTTCAATTATGTGCAAGGAAATTAAAATGGCTGCAACTCATGACAAAGAAGAGAAGATTAAAACCACTTCAATCTACGAAGGCAATTTCTAATAAATAGTTAAACCAACAAAGAAAAATGCATATGCAGATGTTATTCTTAATAGGATTTGAGTAGACTAACTAGTAGCCCCTGTCTGTAAAGTTTACATTGATGAGTTATATTAAACTGACAAATATGAAAGTAAAAATAAAAATAAACTACATTTTTAATTTTGTAATTGAGAAAACACTTTTTGAGTTTAAGTTGTAAATAGTCACCGTGTATGAAAAATCTGGGACTTAAAGTTTATAGAAATAAAACGGTTGCTTTGATCATATAATACCCTGATTTCAAGTCCTTGTTGACCATTGGCAAAGGAATAAACAAATAAACGCAAATCTTAAATTTTAATTAGATATTATTTTGCAGAATTTTGCTTAGACTTGCTCTTTTTTCTAGTTTTATTTGAAATTGTTTTGAGTTAGGCACATGAAAAATAGATATTGCTTCCAGTTCACATTTTGAAAATAGTAGAAAATAATTCAGTCTAGCAAAGGCTAAAGGCAAAACACTTACTCAATGATTGAGTAAAACTGTTTGAATAAAAGTTGCTTTCGTTTTTTCTTAATCAGTCAATCTTTCCATTTCCTCCATTATCAGGACCAATTTTTCTGGCTTTGCTGGATTTTTCTCGGAATTATCAATTCCAAGTGCAGATATCAAGGATGTTTTGAAAACCAGCTTAGTTTCAGCTTCAATGTCCTCATCACTGGCATCTGAGAAATAGCAATCAGGGGGGTATGAGATTCGCAGAACACGCAACGAAGAGACCCTGCACAAATACTTTGCATGAGCTATTACTGTCTCAACTTTCCAAGTGTTCCCGGATACATTTAGGTAAAGTATTTTATGCATGAGAGAGAAAGTGACACTTAACATGTTGATCATCTCATCAGTGATGCAGCAGTCCTGGAGCTCCAGCACTCGAATGTTGTTGGCAATTTTACTGAAGACTGCCATGAGCGGGATGTAACAAGATGACAAATTGTTTTCACTGAGGTCCAACTCTTCAATGCTCTCCAAAGTAGGGAATGAAGCCAGAGCTGCCAAATCGATGAGACTCAGTCCACATGCAACCAGGCGCAGGTGTTTCAAGGGGTTGCTTATGCCTAACAGTACGTGGCAGAGTTTGTTTTTGATGCGATTGTTGCTTAGATCCAATCTTTTCAGGTGTGTCAGCGTGGAAAGGGCTTGCTCCATAATGACAGCCATTTGTTCATTGTCATACAATGTGATGTGATTGCATGACAAGTCCAGTGCTGTCAGGTTGACCAATGACTGCAGGATGGGGGCCATGCGAATAAAGTCTGTGTTCCGCAAAGAGTTGTATTTCAACTGAAGACCTTTAAGCTGCTGCAAGAGGATAAATTAGTAGTGTCAATAATTTGTGATCCCACATATGTTAAATTAAATGCACAAAGAATTAAAAGTTTTAACTGGTATAAATCCAATGAAAAAAAAAAGGTTTTTCTTATAATAAGGAGGCAATATTTTTTTTTAAATGTCTTAATTAATATTTTCCTTAAATGCACTATGTTTTTGTTGATTTCCTAGTGTGTTTAAGCTCATATATATTTCTTGATTTTATCAAAACTTAAAATTATGACAGAGCTTTTTAATGTTCTAATTTTTTTTAAAACACAATGTAAAAAAAAAAAAATTCTTTAAAATAATATAAGAGCAAAATATCCCCTGAATTAGTATGTATGGAAGAGACTGACCTCTGGGCTGACCTGCTTCAAAAGCAAGTTGACCCTATCACCTCCCAGACAAGTGACACTGAGCTTTTCTACAATGAGCCGAAACCTGACCCCAGGGAAACTGGATACTGTCAGAGCTTTACAGAGCTCAGAGTGGCAAGACTCAGAAGTCACAAATGCATCCAGCTTAATTTCAATAACTGAAACAATTCAAAAATTGTTAATCGCAACTTGATTTTTAAAAACGTTTCCCCCCTCTTAGCAGTTTTATATCATCTTTAAGTTAACTATCACAAGCTTTATCTTGAGTAAGGCAATACTTTTCTTACATATATCACTAGGCAGACAGTTTTGCATATCAATAGACAAGGGAGCATGGTGATTGGTCCCTTTGCCGGCACATTCCTCTGCTAAGGAGACAGCCTGATTGTACAAGTGCACCATGTTGTTCCTACGATTTTCATTGTGAACCAGCATGCAATGGGATGTCAAATAATAAAGTATCACTTCAGCTAAAATTCAATGAAAAATCATAAAAACAATTATTTAAAATATACATCTTTAATAAAAATTGTCCAATGTTTTATCAAGGTGTCAAATTATAAATAACATTCTGAAGCTATTTTAAAACAAACAAAATAATATCAGTTCTATCAAGGTAAAAATATTTTCCAAGACACATTTATGAAGAACAATCAACAAAGAAAACAGTTCGTCTTAACACATTCCAAGATCTACATCAAGAAGCAACAAACCCACAAATATCTGTCCTAGGAACTTTCTAGACCCAAAAAGAAAATCAATTAAAAAAAAAACACATTCTAGGCTCTTAACATTTGATATTAATTTAAGATTAGACTTTTACGTATATTTTTCTTTACCTGTTGGAAAACCTGTGAGATCAAGATGCCTCATTTTTGTTGGGGATTCTTGCCTCAAACACTCAAGGAAAGTGTGAGCCAAAGAAGTTGTATAACGCAGCCCTTCAAAATAAAATATCACAACACTTATTTAGAACCTTAATTCTCTGCATTTGCTAGGCATCTTCTATTTCATTTTTAATAAGGTCGTTTTATGCTAAATTTCCAAATTTAATTATACAAACCTTGTCTAACAAGATCTGACTGGTAAAGTGGTTCATAAAGTGGTAAAAGTGAGGAAAAAACACTAGGGACTAATTTTGATAGCACTAGTGACTTCAGACGCCATCTAGCCATTAGAGCATGAATAGAACGGTCATGATTTCCTTTAAGAGCAGCTTCCATCATATGTATGCATAATATTGGAGGGACAGAATCGATGGCTGCACGTGTCAAATTTGCATCCTTCACAATAAATGCACAGCATAAATCCAGCAGAGAAGGGGCCTGCAAAACAAACATTGCAGTTATAAAAAGCTATTATTTCATACAATTTAATAAA
This sequence comes from Radix auricularia, assembly GCA_002072015.1. Taxonomy (NCBI): domain Eukaryota; kingdom Metazoa; phylum Mollusca; class Gastropoda; family Lymnaeidae; genus Radix; species Radix auricularia. The sequence continues at coordinate 114,551 of MUZC01000514.1, forward strand.
TATTGCAGTGGTTTCAAAATTAATTACATATTTTAAAATAAATTATAGTCACTATTTTTATACCAATGACATTACATACCGATTCTATCAATGGATTGTACCATTCATAAAAGCGCAATCTATATTAAGTTTAGATTAATTATAAAACTGCTGGTAGTGGCATGATCATTTTAAAAAAATATGAACACAGCGTATTAAATAATTAAATTTACTTTTATAAAGCTCTTTTTTATTAAAGTTTAGTGGGTTTTTTTAAAAACAAAAATATTCATACAGATGTTCTAGTTTGTCGACAACAAGGAGCTCCATCTAAGTCTAGAGGATATACGGCTCCTTTGTAATGGTCATACCACATGGAATGCATTCCTTGCATGGGAGTTGTAGCCATACTGTAATCAAATTAAATTGTCAGATATTAGTTGTCTAGTCACAAGTTTATGCATATCATTTCTATGTAATTATTAAAAGCATTCCAAGCTCAGCATAAGTTCTTCTCTTGATAATTAATGATATAACTCTAAAAAATATATATTATTATATTATTAAGACTTTTTTAAGAATAGGGGCTACATTTTTCAAATTTTACAAAATATTTAAATTTGATTGTGCTAATCATTCTTTTATAGAACCAACAGAAATTTGCTGAATTCATTTCAAAATAGATAAATTAATATAATATATATTGGCATGGGTTAGACGGTTTTTATTTGCATTACACTGTGCTGGCATCTAATCAATTATTTCAGCTTTTGCAGAGGAGGCATAAATATTTAAGATAAGGTGAGAAGAGTCTATAGCTTCATGTGAATATAAAAAAAAAATTAGGGGCACAAGAAATCAGCAAAAATTATTTAAAATCACAATTTGCCTAATAGTTTAATATAAGAGGGAAATCTGAGTTTAAATATCCGACTAATGCGCTCTCTTGAAATGTCTGTCTTCTTGTATGGTTGCGAGGCTTGGACACTCACTGCAGACCTCCAAAGAAGAATCAACGAGCTAGAGATGAGATTTTTCTAAAGATACTGAACATCTCCAACCCATAGCACATAAACAATGCAGTACGCAACAAAATAACTGCGGCCATCGGCCCTTACGAGGACCTTCTCACCTCAATCAATACGAAGAAACTACGATGATATTGACACATGGCAAGATCTGGAGGTCTTTCAAAGACTATAATGCAAGACACAGTCCAAGGAGAAAGAAAAAGATGCAGACAAAAGAAGAGATAGGGAGACGACATTAAAGAGTGGACCAGTCTGTCATTCATCAACTCCCAAAAGTCAGAACAAGACCGGGACAAATGGCTTGAGATAGTGAACAGTTCACAATGGTGCCCTATCGACCCATCGACAGGCTAAGGGATAGTCTAAGAGGAGATCTTAGAAACATTTTTTTCCAGTTGAATGAGAATTGTAATCCATGCATTAATAAATATTTACACACATATGTTAACTCTTAAAGTCGCAAAGCTTCGTAATGCGTCTCTTCCCGCTATCCCTAAAGCGTCGTAATGCGTCCCTAGATACAAAAACTCTTCAATGCTTGAAAAACGATGTATCCGACTTCCGGCAATGGCGGCCGTTGCGCTAGTGTTATAGCTCGATTCGCAATGTTTTTTTTTTGTAGTTTTAACGGTTTTTTTTTCGAAGATACTTTTTCTTTATACTTTATTACTAAAATAATAGTACTAAACTACAGGTAAATATTGTTTCAAACTCAGTACGGTCTTTTGGATGCTTAAAATAACCATTCTTAGCCTAAAAAATAAAGTCAGTATGACAATAATATTATAAATGGATTTTACGCAAATTTTTTAATTTCATAACCGGTTGATCGTAATACGGGAAATCCTTACGGGACTGAGGCGGAAGTTTATTGAAAACCTTCTGGGGCTGTAAGAGTTAAAATAGTTACACACAGTTCATGCAGGGCGATCTCTATATTTTATGTATGAACTGTGGGGAAAGAAAGTATGGTATGCTTTAGGAGATTTTGCTTATGGAGAGGGAGGAGGGGCTGGATGGGGTCTCCACTGTATGTATTATATTTTAGGGTATATTATTATGAGTATGTATTTTGTAAGTTTTGCACAAACGTCTATGTAACAACTACACTTCTATTTAAGTATTTTGTGGGGCTGGGGCATGTGGCTAAATTAAAACAAAGCTGCCACGAATCTGTTGTAAAATGTTGATTTTTATTTTCGGTCTAGACTAGAATGGTAACAACTTACTTCTTAAATTTTAGGTAAGGAACAGAATCAAAATCAATGGCCAAAAGCTCTTCACTCCTCTCATGAGTCCCCTGTTTTCACTTCAAAATTAGTTTACCTGACTGCACCTGGAGAGGCAGGCCTAGTGTTATGCAGCTGTTAACGAAATAAAAATTAGTGAAGACTGTAAATGTAAAATTATAGTAAAATAGTACCAAGCTCCTCACATGAAAGATTAGATTATCCACTAAGTCACTAAGGCTAAGACCAAGGCTAAAGGGCAGGCTAAGTTAAATGAGTAGCTAAAGGCTAAAGCCAAGACTTAGAACCTCAAGCCTCAAACTAACTCTTAATCATCCTAAACTTAACTAAGTTAAGCCTGCTGCCTACTTTCCTTATACTTAACTTAAATTTTAAACTTAAACCTAACAGTGAACTGTTACTAACCAGTATCACTATCACTATCAGAAGGACTCAGTTTGAGAAGGTAAACTTTAGTTACTTTTTACTTTAGAAAAACCAAACTGACCAAACTCAAACAAAAAAGATGAAGGCTCACATTTAAATTTAATGGTTGATAAGTTAATTAAATAGTACACCTTATTTCTTAGAGCGGACGCATTAAATCTCAATGAACCTCAGTTTCGTCAATGGAAAATTCATTTAAAAAAAAAGAAAACCTTTCATCGGCTACCATTTTGCATATGTCCCGTAAAAACATTGCACACTTCTTCTTTAAAAGACGTAAACGAAACCATAGAGTGGTTCCGCATTAGGGAGTTTTAAAAACATAAGTACAAAATGTGATAATAAACAATAATTTATAAGCTGAATTAAAACATTAAAGGATTTTTTATGACTTGAATATTTATTTCAATAAATATTAAATTGTTAACATTTCTTACATTATAAATAATAAGTTTTCAAAACAAAAGAGAAGGATCATAATAAGATTTGTAGTGCAATTAGTGCAGCAACTGTCTTCAATTTCACGTACGTAACCACTTCGTAATTTCAATTTAAGATGGCGACGCCCTTACAAAAGGTTTTTGAAGTCATAAAAGTAGTTTCATTTGCACGAAAAACATGTTCAATTCAGTTTGCGTCCAGCCTTAATCCATGGTAGGTTTTTACAGCCAGTTGCTTCTAACAATGTTTAATTGATGGTATAATGAATTAGTAGTTAATTATATACTAACTATACCATATTATTTTTAGGATGTGGCTAGCGCTACGACAATTTTGTCGTAGCGGCAGACGACCCGGTCGGATGTTGCTAGCGTTACGACATGTCGTAGCGCTAGTCAGGAAACTAGTGCTACGACAT
>MUZC01000514.1:174818-198125 GCA_002072015.1 Radix auricularia
CGAGTTTTTATTAATTGTTTTACATATGTATGCATGTACAGTGTACAGGTAATGTACATGTATTGCCACAGTAATTAACTTGTTGCATGTACGTACTTGCTTAATTCTCTAGTGTTACAGTGTATTTATGTACAGTACTGAACTGTAATAGTGTTTGGTAGAACCTAACAAGTGTTACTATCTTACCATTATTATTAATATAGTAAAGGGTGGGTTATAAAGATTACAGGGATGGTTTTAAATACCCTATAAATAATTAATTAAGGTAAAAAAATAATGGTTTGTCATACTTCGCGGATTTTCGAATATCACGGATGGTCTCGGTCCCTATCTATGATGATATTCAAGGGAATACTCTATATCGATATATTTTAATTATCTAAATTTTTAAAAATTCAATCGGCTTATCATTTATCTACAATTTTGATGAGACTTTTTTTCATTATGAAAAAACACAACCAACAACAAACTTTTTAAGCTGATTGAAGCTGGCAACCTTAAGATAGCGCTTCACAGCATGAAAATAGCTGTTTGCATTAAAACTTGATCCTTCATAAAGTTGTTATGCTTCACTGCTTTAAAAACATTTATTTACATTTCAGTCTTCACAAGCGCACGCCCAATCCCTCCCTAAAATTTAAATTAACATCTGAAGAGAAGGGCGTGTACACTGTCAAAACGTTTTTTTTTAATAGGGCCAAAAAGAGTGGGGGGCAGGGGAGAAATATGAATTATGGAAATATTATAGATTCGGTACCTTTATCATGCGAATGCCTCAACAAATATTTGGGTACAGTCAATATAGACCTGCGTGTTTTGGTAAGTGCAAATGGTGTGGTGGTACCGCCTAGCCCATTAATTGTGTGCATACATTGCTGTTTCTCCATGTTTATTGAATGGCTATAAAAAAAAACCCAACCCATCGGATAATAGACCGCCGAGAGCATGGTCACATTTTATTTGACAGCGGTTACCTAATCTAATTGAAAAAAACGAAGATTGTACCTCACTACTTCAAAAAAAAAAGTCAAATAGTTAAACATGCGTAACAAGACTTAAAACAAAAATACGCACAGGATGAAATAAATTTCTCTATAGATGGATCGTTTGTGGAAACATAAATCATGATAAAGGTATATTTTTGGAATAAATGAATTTAAAAATAAAAAAATTATTTATGAATTTAGCTTTTTCAATAAAGTCAGCCTTACAACAGGTAATCATTTTCCTTAACCAGTATAGCCACAGTGAAAAAATAAAACTCGTATTTGTGAGATATTTTTTTAATGAAAAAAATAGATGAAAAAGAAGCAATAGTAGAGAGTACATAGGAGGAGAATATTTAAAACAACTATTATAGTACAAATTAAACTTCCTTATGTAAGTAAGTTTTTATGGCCCTAACAACGAGGCATGGCAAACAAAAAAAAGTATTTGGTTATTGAAATTAAGACTAATAAGTATTTATTTAAAGTGTGCTTTATTGAAGATAGAGAGTTCGCACATTGCCATTATTCGATAGCGTTTTGTGTTTCCTGTTCTAATCATTATATCCAATACAAGTCAACGTTAGCAAAATATTGTCACCTACATCAACAAGCGATTTACATTGACTTCTTTTAAAATATTCTTGATACAATTTATCCGTTAAAAAAAAAAATCCAAACCACCCAACATAACCACCATTTCTCCATGTGTGGATTGTTTCAGAGTATCTTAACATAAATTTTGGCTTGTTTCCTTCACAGCGTCGACCTACAACAAGACCGAGTGGGTGGCCATTGTCTGGCTGGAGACCATCTCCGCGTGCATCTCCGTGCTGCTATGCGTCATGATGTTCGTCTACTACATCGGGTTCGGCGTCTGGAAGAAGATGAGCAACCTGAACCTGACCATTGTCGTCACGGCATTCTGTGTCTGTAAGTGTTCAGAGATTTGACTATCGCAATATTCCGTGTTTGTGAGTGTACATGATTGTATCACTCTTTGAAGTTCTTCCCTCGTCCCAACTTTTCTCTCGTTGTGTTCACACAGGATCATTAAATATAAAAGAAATTTGACAAATGTTTTCCAAAGAAGCGTGTCTTGTAGTTAGTCAAATAATAAATAAATTTAAATTCGAATCTAATTGTGGACGATCTAAGTCCGAATTAAATCATTTTCGTGAGTAAGAAAACTATATTTGAATAATTTTAACAAAGGCTGTAATCTTAATGATTTTTTAAAAGTTAAATTAAGTCTCATGGATAAATAATTGTGGGTTTCAAGACACGGTGGTCGAGTGGCAGCGCGCTCGACTGGCGTACCGATGGATACGAGTTCGAATCCATGCGAAGGATTTGTTCCTGGGGCCAAGGGCGTCCCTGAGTCACCTGTTCCGAATGGGTACCTAACAAATTAGGCGGCTGGGTAATGCTTGGAACCCTCATAGCGTTGGCATGTTACCGCTGCATCACATGCCAACAAACTATCCTTCATGGTTTGTGGACGCCATTATCTTCTGAATAGAAGGAGCGTCTGTATATCTAAGATAATATGTTTGGTTAAGCCTTCAGGTGCTGCATATTTTTTTTAAAAAATCATTATTTTGCATAGCTCAAATATATTTTAAACAAAAAGAGTCTTTAAATGATTTAGAACCAAAACTTAAATAAAAAATGCAGTAATCGATGAATAAAGATATGACAATTAAAAATTCGCATAAATACTTTGAGTGTTATTATGTTGTGATTTTGAACTACAGTATATGTAAAAATGAATTATTTACATTAAAAAAAATATTTCCTATTTATTCTGTGAATTTTTTAAAAAGCAATACATTACATAATTTCAGACATTATAGTTATAGGCAACCGTTTATACATTAAATTATATTTAGCTGGATGAGATGTAATTTCTGATAACTAAGTTGTTATTTATATTCATTTGTGATATAAAGAAGTCTTCAATATTTGTTAAAATATCCCACCCTCCTCTCAACAGGGTCACCGCTGCTCGCTGGGCACATTGTCTACTTCGTCTTCTACGGCCTGGTCATCACAAGAAGTCCGGACATCAACAGCCAGAGTTTTCCCTGGTCGCCTCTCATGTGTTTCATCGCCCTGTTTCTCTTCCTCGTCGTCACTTACCTCGTCCATTTCAAATGCCGTAACCGAAACTTCATTGAGCACGCCATACCCTCGTCCGCGGACTCAAAGATGATCCTAAACCCGTCCACCAAGAACCAGCTGATGAAGCGCTACTTCACTCCCACCCCATACAGAGAGGACCGGAGACAAGCGCTGCACGCGAGTGCCTACACCGACCAAAGCTACCTGCTAGGGAGCGGGTCTTCCAGAAGGACCGCAGAATACACCGGGATCACCAATATGGCTTCTAGGGCCATTGAGTTCAATTCCAACCAGAGGGTCGAGGGCGTTCAGTCCGATGTGGACTATTCTTTCAGCCCGGTCATCGAAACCGCGGGACTGTCCGCAGGAATCACATCCGGGGAGGCGATCTCTAGGAACGGACATGACCAGGGGCAGCTGGGGACCGAGGGAGACTACGGGCACCACCAGAATAACTACGGCACGCATATCGTCGAGCGCACGTTCGTCACGCGCAGGACCGGAGAAGCTTACGGAGATCAGATCGAGGTACCGACTCGACCGCCCCAGGTTGATGTGAACGAGTACAACCGCCGGCAAGAGGAGCAGCATCGACAGTGGGAGATTCTCCAGGCCCAGGCGGCTGAACGGCGGATCATGCAGCAGAAACAAGGTGTCATCATAAAGAACGAGGTCAGCGACAACCAGATAGACGGGTTCTCTGACATATACCTGGACGACGCCAGGACCGTCTACTACACTGGGAAGGAGAGGACGCGCAGGGAGGGGGTGGTGGAGAGCGGTCTGACGCGCAAGAACACGACGTACACCACAGTCATCAGCACCAACGAGCGACGGGACGTCAACAACGCTTTCGGCCAGCAGCAAGGGGCGGCGAGCACCGAGATCCGAACGGAGGTGCTGCCCACCCCACCACGGGGCCAGGAGCAAATCGTGAGGGAGGTCACGTTGTTGGAGTCCGGGGGAGGGCGGGCACCGGTGGGTGGACAGTTCCGGATAACGGCCGACCGGACGATCACGGAGGGGGTCAACGACGCCAGGGTTAGTATGGTCCACACGAGGAATCAGACGTCCGGCAAGGTGGTGATGGCTCCCGGTCATCTGTCTGGTGACAGGTTCAAATACAACGGCACCTACATATACAGACCTTACACTGAAGAGATTTACTGAAACCTGGGCAGCTGAGAGCTGAATGGAAAAAATGTTTGGGCGATGAACTTTCGAATACCTACTCAAGAGATCACCTACCGGTGCAATTGCCGGGATACAGACAAAAGTTCTCAAACATGATAACACAAGGATGTGAAAATTTAGCTTTAATTTTAGAACTTAAATATGTCAAGGGGAAGTCACTATATCTTCCAAAGAATAAAAAGCGAAATCGTGATTATCTCTACTTTGTGATTTGTTAAAAAATTGCTTTTTTCTTTATAGGAAAAAATATTGTTGAACGTCTTTTTTATGACTCCTATTTATACTATTTAAAAAAAAACAATACAACTTTCGATAAGACTTTGTATATGTTTTAGAACTAGAAACTCAACTTATGCATATCTTTCATGAAAATGGAAGAAATAATGTGTATGAATTTCTGGTTAAAAAGACAAATTATACATAAATGACAAACAATTGTTGTTTTTCAACATTGAACTGATAGAGCACTTGTTGCTAGTTATGTCGTGTTGGTAATTCCGGTAATAGTACTGTAATGTTATCGTCACTTCGGTTTTTTTGTGTCTGCACGAAGTGGCCTTCAGACATTCATCATTTCAAAGGAGAAAACAGCGGAAGTCTCCGTTTTCCTGATTATTGGTGCTTGCAGCAAACACCGCACAGACAGCGGCCTGCCTCAGATTTGATAACAATAATAATACAGTCTTGCCAAAGGAGGCTCTGCACAAATGTATTCTCAAACGCATGTTTATGCCTTATCACTGAATGTATTCGAGACTCGTTTGTACCAGAAATGTACCCACAACTCTTTTAAACAAGAAGTACGCCTATAAACATTGATGTACGAGTTAGATATCCCTAGCGAGAAAAACTCCATGAAAGTTTCAGTAGAAATCTACATGTTTATACAGAAATTGTACGTTTATACAAATAGAACTAAGAGAGGGAAGAAGTAACCCAAGACAAGCCCATTACCGGATTCTTCATACTAATCATTTTCCACTTCTCTAGTTGTTTAAAATATTTATCTTATATCATGTTAATATTTGTGTCATTGTAACAAAAAACTATCTCTTGGAACAAACGAAATGTGCATGTTAAATACAAATTGTCATTTCTCTTCTTCCCAATATATTTTTATTTAATTTTCGTCTCAGAGAAACCATAACAAGCTAGACAAATATTTGATTTTTGGTTATTTTATAAATATTTAACAAAGTCTAATCAAATGAATTTAGAATGTCATTACCAAATTGAAATCGATAATTCATTTTCGCTCTTAACTTTTACTAAAAGGTAAATCTTTAGATTTCTGAAATTGAAGATGAATTCTCGCATATAGAAGAGTTTAGTATAAAATGTAGTTGCTTACCCACAACTGCCCTCAACCTCCTCTTCTTACTGTAAATAAAAAAGTGGGGAGGGGAGGCTTGATAAGCTCCAGCCCTAAACACATTCTTCCGTTAAGACTATGTTCAGTATGTGAGACACGGCATTCATCTACTGAAGTAACCCGATAGCTCTCATGCTTCATTGTGCACGCTCATTCATTTAGGTCACATGGTTACCCGGTTATCGGGCAAAGGTCAAGTAGTATGTAGTGAGTAGTGCATGGTTAAAATAGTTATATGCTATGTTTTTTAAAATTGAAAAATAAAAAAAATGAGGGGTTTCCAAATGAGCACATTTTTGGATTGACTAAATGCAGGAATTTTTAAATTTTAAAATAATATTTTGAACAACAACAAAAATTTAAATAATAATTTTTAAAAACAAATGGATTAAAAAAAAAGAAAGAAAGATAGCCTCTTATGTTATTTTGGACAATTGTAATTTGAGTAGCCTAAATTTAAAAATAATTTAATACAATTTATCTCCCATTTCATGATTAGCGGGTTTGCGATGGTTTTACCCTAGAACCAAAGCCACAAGGGGTTAATGCGGGTATAGTCTTGGGCACATTTGGATTAAATTGCACTTCTCCATATTCCCTATATTTGTGATTCATGTATAAGGGTTTTGTGAAAACCCTAATGTGGTCAGTGTGTTTTTCGTAAACGGAACAGTTTTTTTGTTTTAAAACAACTCCACGAGGTCCTTTTGCCAAGTCGATACGTTGTTTGAAATTAATCTGTATTGAAATCGTGAAAATAACATCCCAAAACTAACTAAATTGTTTGACCACGTAATGACGTGTGTGCTGTATAAACTTATTTTTGTTTATATTTAATTATTTAATAGTATTTTAAAAAGTCTTTTAAATTTGAAATGGGGATATTGTATCGAGCATGCAATAAATTTATATTTCAAATGAAACGATTTTAGTCTTATTAATTGAATGTTTCGTCTATTCAATAATGTAAAGCTGTGTGTCATTATCAATGATTAAATACAAAAATGTAATTGTATGATATATTATGACTGCACCACACAAAGATTTTTAAAAAAATATTATCAAAGACAAAAAAAAATATTTAAAAAAAAAATAAAAAAAAATATATATATAAACAATAAATTATATACCAGTATTTTTTCAGATTTAAGTTTCCAGAATTAAACAAGTGATTATCTAGAACTATAGATACATTTTAACGGTAATATTTTGCCCGCAATATTGAAATGATATTGGATCAGAGACCAAAGATAAAATTAAATTAAATAGCCTCATGATCAAAATGCATTCTCTAAAAATTAATGCAATATTTATACAGATCTCGTAACTTACGATAAGAAGTTTAAGGTCATGATAATATTTAGATCTATTCTATTTTTCACATTAGAAAAATAATAAAAATTTGAGAACATTTATGGTGTGGCCCGACGGTAAATAATAAAATTTAAACAAGGAATTTTTAAAGAACTTAATTTTAAGAGAGAGTGAAAAAAATGGAAGGTGAATCTTTGATTAGCTTTATTGACTTTTTAAAACACTTCATTGTAATATTTAATTATTTATAATAAATAGACATTAATTATTGCATATCAATTTTTATTTTTAAGTCAAGTCTATCTTTGATCTATCTGGCAAAAAAATTATTATTTAAATGTTCAATTAAATGTGCAATAATATTTTGAGAAACCATTCACAAGTTAAACTTCATGTTTTAAACTATATCTTTTGTGTTTTCTTTGATCGCCTGTTGCAATCTAATCTATACTAATAAAAGGGAAATCCCTCACTGACTGACTGACTGACTGACTGATTCATCATTAATTCTCCAAATTCCCGTGTAGGTAGAAGCATGAAACTTTGGGAAGTTTTTGGGTACCCTCTCAATACGAAAATTGGCGAAAAAGAATTTAAAAAGTCTCGCTCATGTGGGGCAGGGGGCCCAAAAACTGTTTTTTACTACATCACTAATTCTCCAACTTTCGGGCCCACTCACGGGCCCCGAAAACAATTTTTTCATTATATAAGCTATATAAAAATTGAAATCACCAATTCTCCTATTTCCCGAGTAGGTAGACTCATCAAACGTTGGGAGTTGATAAATACACTTTCACGATGCTAGCAGGTGAAATTATTATTTAAAATATCTCTTACTGGGGGGCTGTGGGGCCTAATTTAAAAACTGAAAATCAATAACTCTCCCATTCCCCATGTAGGTAGAAGCATGAAACTTTAGGAAGGTGTTGAGTAATATCTCCAGATGATAATTGGCGAAAAAGAATGTTAAATTCCCACTCATGTGGGTACGGAGACCCAAAAATAATGGGGCCCCAAAAAATATTTTTTCCCTATATGAGCTATTTACAAATTGCAAATCACTAATTCTCCTATTTCCCGAATAGATAGAAGCATGAAACTTTGGAAATTTTTCGAGTACAGCCTTCCCATGATAATTGGCAAAAAAATTGTTAGAATTCACTCTAATTGGGAACCGGGGCCCCAAATATATTTTTTCTTATATTAAAAACCAACTTATCACTAATTCTCCAATTTTCCATGTAGGTAGGAGCATAAAACTTTCGGTAATTATTATGTGCCCTCTCACGACGAATGTTTGTGTAAAAGAATTTTGAAATACACACTCATGTATTTCTTATATGAGATTTATAAAAAGTGAAAATCACTAATTCTCCTATTTCTCGAGTAGGTAGACCCATGAAACGTTGGGGAATCGATAATTACACTTTCACGATGGTAGCAGGTGAAAAAATATTTAAAATATATCTTACTGGCGGCCGGGGGGGGGGGCAAATGTAGTTTTTTTCCCCTAAAATAAACTATATAAAAACTGAACAATAATAATTCTCCCTTTTCCCATGTAAGTAGAAGCATGAAACTTTTGGAAGTTGTTGATTACAATCTCCCGATGAAAGTTGTCGAAAGAGAATGGTAAATTCCTACTTATAAGGGGGTCAGGGCCCAAATATATTTTCTTCTTATATTAAAAACCGACTCATCACAAATTCCACAATGCATCGTGTAGGTAAAAACATAAAACTTTTGGAAGTTGATGGGTACCCTCTCACAACGAAAATTGGCGTAAAATAATTTTTAAATGCACACTCATGAGGGCCGGGGCCCCAAAAACGTGTTTTTTTCCTTATATGTGCTATATAAAATTAATATAAAATTGATGAAGGCATGAGCCGAAACGTTTAATATTTTTTGTATTAGTTAATAAATAAAGCTTAAATTTATTGTTTTCTTACACAAATAGTTTGTGTTTTTTTTTCTAGACTATGTATGATGTTAATTTTTTTTAGATAGAGTGTTGTGGTGCGTATTATGTTCAACAACATTTCATGTCGCGCAGAAAAGGTGCGCATTACATTGACAATACTTTTTACAAATTTTAATATATTCACGATCGTTGCGCATCATATTAAACACGTTTTACGAGACATAACTAGAATTTGGTATTTTCGGATTGTTTTACCCTGAGTATTATTATGAACACCCTTATAGTTATGTCTGGTAGATAACGGATATATAGTAAAAAACTTGTTATTTACGGGTTTTTAAAAATATATTTTTGTTGATCAGTTGTATTTATTTGTTTTTCTCTCGTTAAACAGACTCTGTGTCATGTCCCCGGGCGCAGATGACCATCACTATGCCACTGCATTATAAAGCACAAGAAGTGGCAGAGCCGTGAAGGCAGCACATGAAAGGGCAGTATGATGAAGGCAGCACCCGAGATGGTTTCAGTCATCAAGGCAGCACTTGAAAGGACAGAGCCATGTAGGCAGAACGAGAAAGGACAAGTTCATTAAGGCAGCGCCCGAAAGGGCAGAGTCATCAAGACAGCACCCAAAAGGACCCGAGTCGTCAGAAAACCATATCTGTTTTGCCGATTCTGTACACTGCCAACATCTCTAATGAATTTTTAAAGTAACACCACTCATAAATTTCTTCTCACATTTTTATTGGAATTTACCGGATGCAGCAATTTCGTTTTTTTATACAAGTTGAACGGCTGAAAAACTTAAATCAATTACATAACGAGCATATGCGTGTCATTTTATTACACTACTCCAGCCTCTCGTTTTCTCAGTTCATTATCGTTAGTATCAGAAGACTTATGGAGTTAACGTTTTTGCATTAGCATCGTTCACATATTTTAATATGGTTTCTTCGTTTTAAAAATTATTTTTTATATTGGAGTTTTTAAATATTTTATTTTAATTTATTTTAAACTTTTTTCCATTTCCATCAGCTAATTAACAATGAGGAATTTTCCGCCCCAACAAGGTGCCGCCCGGGGCATATGCCCCTTGCCCCCCTCTCGCTACGCCACTGGTGAGATACGCCACTCTTAATATTAGACACACAATGTGAGACACTCAATATTAGACACACAATGTGAGACACTCAATATTTGACACACAACGTGAGACACTCAATATTAGACACACAACGTGAGACACTCAATATTAGACACACAATGTGAGACACTCAATATTAGACACACAATGTGAGACACTCAATATTAGACACATAATATGAGACAATTAATATGAAACACATACGTAAGTCACACATTATTGGACTCAAACTATTAGACGCACACAATGATTGGCAACCTCGCTATGCACAATTTATAAGACACACTATATTCGACAATTTATGTTTGGCACACATATTAAACTAAATGATATAACGAAATGAATATAGTCGTTTGGTTATCCCACCTTTATTAAGCTCCACAGTTTCAAAACGTTTTTAAAAAATGATTTGTTAAAAATATTTTTAAAAATGTCCATTTAGATCTATAACAAAAATATTTATGTAAATTTTTAAAAAAATATTTTCATTTGAATTTTTTTTATGATACAGATTCTTAAGTGCTTAATTCAGACTAATTATAAGAAAAAACGTTTACATTTCAATTTTTTTTCTCTTCAACTATTAATACATAATAAATAAATAACAAATATTATCTATTTGTCTTTCCTGTGTAATAAATGAACACTGGAACACGGGGGATAATCAAGGTAAGGAAGCCAATTTTATAATTTCTGGGTGCAAAATATCATAGTTATGCCCTTGAAGCCAAATATACTTATTTTAGCCCCATGCAAAGCAAAATATTATATAGTACTAATTAATGAAAATAAATAAACGATAATAAATGCCAATGAAACATTACACACTGCCGATAATATAGATCACTCTATATACCCTGTAGTCTCCTTACACAGAGATTACATTAAAAGTTGAAATACAGTGGTACCTTGGTATACGTCTTTCATCCGTTTCAGACCCTTTGGAAGTATTTCGAACGTATTTTTTCCGTAAGAAATTGAGAGAAAATTATCAATATCCATTCCCATTTGAAAAAATCATATTGTTATTTACCTACCACAAATTTATTGACGTTATATAAAGTAATGTAAACACTGCCTAATACTAAAGATAATCAAATTAAAAGAATTGGGGCAAAATTTTTTCTGTTTTTCAGATCCAAAGCGAATTTCCAAAATGCTTAAAAATCCCTGCTCAACCTTTTTTTAAATCGCAACATTACCCCATTAAATAAAGTATTTATTTGTCACAATCATAGAAATTGTCGAGTTTTACAGAAAAACACAAAATCACGAGAAATGTTTCGATTATTACGAGGGTCGTACACTGTAAGGTAGCAACTTCAAAACTTATAACACACGTGAGTATCACGCGGTGTGCTGTCATTCCTACCAGTTACGTTATGTGTTATTCTGAGTCATAAAGGCCAATCATAAATAAAGTCATGCTCTTTGGGGGTGTTGAGGGGGTCACACATTCGTGGCGATGTGTGACAAGAGGAAATGGGTTTGTTTAGGAACTGTGACGTCACACCAAGGCGCGCAATTTTAAATAAAAGTTTCGCTGAAAATATTTGATTAATTACAATTTATTTAATGATGTTTTAAAAGGCTTCAAAAGTTATATGATATTCTAAATTCATACTTAATGACAATAAATTGAATTAAAACATACTGATTCTCAAAAAGGGAATACGGCTTTTATGTGTGTGGGGGGGGGGGGCAAAACTTTGTAACGTCATATTTGAGATGGTATCTAACTTTTGTGGCGAAGTGTGACGTGGGGAATGGGAGAATCAGCAAGAATCGCCTGACACCATTTATTGACGACTCTATACTAATGTCCTACACGCGGGTAGTATGACAGACACTAATTGTATATCAAGCAAAACGTATCGAGTCCAAAACGTTGGACTTATTCCAAAGCACACATATATCTATACCAAGTTACCGCTGTACAACCAAAATCAGCACCGACACAAATTTATTGATATACTCCCTCTCCTTCCCCTAAATGCTGCTTAATATGGTTTTAAAATAGTGAAGAAATAAAATTAGTGAATATAGATTACAGCTTGTATTTGGGTAAGAGGAAACGAAGCCAACTTCATATCAAAACTCAATAATTTGTTCTTTAGAAAAATTAATACATCTAGGAGACTTCTAGCTATACCAGTGTAAAGTCACAACGGGCTAAATAGTTGGTCAAGTGATACTTGTTCAAGCATTTTATGAATTTAAAGTTCCCTTTCTAGCTATTCCTACATGTGGAAGAAAATCAGCAGTCCCGAGCCTGCGCTCTTCATGGGGCTTCCCGGAAAACCCCCTCAGCCCTCTGGCCCCCTAAGGGACGTAAAGACTGAGAAGCTCCCCCCGGAGCGGTCGCTGCTACAAGCAGCCGCCTGGGCGTCCAGGACACTAGGTCGAAAACGCCTCCCACTAAAGTGTGCCTCCCGAGGGAGGTGTGGAATTTCCTACTGTGACTAGCTATTAACATATTATCACTCTGGCGCCACCACGGCAGAGCTTACGAGTCTCAATGGTTTAGATCGCCGCAAAGTGTGGGATCATCACTGACCTACCTGGGGTTTAACCCCCACCGGAAGGTTTCCTCAGAGCTGGCGACCAAAAGCGTTTCCTAGCGGTACCTTTTGCTATTCCGTACTGGCGCTCCTGGCCCTAAACCGGCACCGCTCAACAGCGTTGCTAGTTAATTGAGGGGACGAAACGGTCGCTTCGGAGTAACCCGACCCTCAGCGGGTACATTGGTTTTCATCATCGGCATTGCATCTAAATGCTTTGACTAAGATCCGTACAGCGACTGTAATCATATTTATGACTAGCACCTAACTCCTAAAAACGGCCTTCAGCTGTCCAAGCCAGGGGTTTGTCAGTTTCAGGTCGTGTTGTACTCCACGACACTACTCGTCTGTCGAAACACGTAGAGGTCACCCCATCTCGACAGCCTTCTAGCCATTAAAAGCGTGATTTCCACTTTCGCTATGTAAAATAAGTTTTAAACCCAAATGTTTGGACTCAAAAGTTAATCATTAAGTCCTTAGCAGCTATGAGAAAGTGTCCTGTAGGCAAATTTAATTTGCAACCCGCTTGTTAATACCTCTACTCTTTTAAATGCTACAAAGAGACCATGACCAATGTAATGATGTTACATAGCAGAATTAAGTTCGTCTGCCGTCTCAATCTGTTGGTGGAAAATAAAGTGTTGTGATGGAGTGTTATAAGCGTAAAGTCATCGGCCACTAGAGGGTTGACGGTTGAAATCCACAGATTTGAAACACAACGTTTCTGTAGATTCTGATGAACTTGGAAATGTTACATTTTATGTGAGACCAATCATAATCACAAACGATGATGCTCGTGACTTCATACCTCTTTAAAAGTAGCTATGCGACTCCCTCGGACAACAACCCTCTACAAATGCCTATGGGCTACCATTAAGATATATGGGACAGTGTCGTGTCCTCGACCTTCCAACACGTCTGTTTGGCCAAGAAACGCTTGAAGCTGCTTCTGAAGTCCCTGGTCCGCACCGTGTAGACCAGGGGGTTGAGGATCGAATTCGTCATGCCCAGCAGCAGGAGGTGCGTCCCGATGACGTCCTTCAGCCAACACGGCGTCCCGTCCGACGATATGTCCACGATAGACGCCACGATGAAAGGAGACCACGTGACGAGCAAGCACCCGACCAGAATCACGACCTGCCGTATACAACGCCATCCCCTTGAGGACACGCCGAGATGATGCCAGGATCCAGACCTGTCGTGATGAAGCGCAGCGACGGCCTCGATATGTCGGATGTGCAGCCTGGCCCTCTTGTACAAGTAGAGGTAGATGACGAGGATCACACAGATGGGTAGCAGAGACCCCACCAGGATAAACACGATGTAGCTCGTCTCGAGGACGTAGGCGAACGAGCAGTGGCTGGAGTAGTGGTAGTGGGTCCAACCCGCCAGGGGCGCCATGCCGGCCAGCAGGCACGCGGCGACGGTGACCAGGATCGCAATGGTCACGACCCGTGACGTCATCAGCGTGGCGTACGTCAGCGCATGCGTTATGGCTAGAAACCGGTCGATGGCGATGAGGAGCAGAAAGATAATGGATGACACTATGGAAGCAAGTAGCAGCCCCAGGCGCAGCAGGCAAAGGTCAAGGCTGGTTTCATACGTGCTGGTGACGTTGGTGCCGATTGAAGTAGCACCGACGAGGATGTCGGAAATGTACAAGGCGGCGATGAACCAGTGGCTGGGATGACGGAAACGGCCGGACCTCGCCGAGTGGACAATAACGACGATGTTGGTGACCAATATCAGAGCGACGACAGGTATCATGACGATGTGGTTGATTTCTTCGTGGCCGCTCTCGGCGTCACCCGTGCATGATGAATTGTGATGCGACGTGTGAACAAAGGAGCCGCCCGCCGTGTTGCTGGTGGTTGTCTCACAGAGCGCGGTGCAGTTGACGTGGGTTATTACGATCGGAGTAGGAGTGAATGTAGGGGGCCTCTTTGAGTTTCTGCTGTGGTCAAAGGCTGACGGGAGGTTATGAGGCATGTTAACGTTATCTACAATCCGTACACCCTTGATTCGAAGGGTAGTTTATGGAAGTAAGTAAACACGCCCATTGTAACAAGGAAATGTGTTCAAAACAACGTCATTTTTAGAATCGCATTGACAAATGTTTTTGTTATGTTAATTTGTCCAATTTTTTCTTTGGAAAACATGCTTAGACCGGACGGGTTATTCTTGACAATATTTCTGTTTTCTTCCCTTTAATCAAATGAAAAGCAGAATGTCATTTCTTTTACTGAACATACGAATATTTCTGTGATCTTAAAAATGTATAACACTTGATTGTCCCACCAATATTGATTGACAGAAGTTGTATACAAGTTGAACATATCATAAACATTGCTGAAAAAAACAATACTTACAATGAATAAACTACAACAAAAAGTATTGTACAAATCATCGAAATAAAACACTAAATATTCGATTTAGCAGCATACACCAAAATATTCTCACCTACAAAAAGTACATCACCACACAAGACAATATCCACACCGCTGGGGTTCTAATATCTTACACAAACGGCGTCCTCCATAAAGACCTAGCCATTGCGTGGTTTATTCAAATCGTTTCCTGCTTGACTCTAAACATTAAATTTAGCAAAAACAACAGCTGGAAAATATGAAATCTGATTGGCTGGCAAGGGGGGCAGGACCAGATTTTATTGGATAATTGCATTACAACTCCTGTTGTAAATTTGAGGACTTCCATGAAGTACGTTTAAAACGGTCTTCATAGGTCAATGACATTGTCTCAGTCGATTACTCTCTAAGAAAAGCGAAACTGTTGCAATCAGGTCTAAATGTAGAACACGAAGAACGACAACCCCGCTCGTAAATCAGAAGTTATGTTTATTATCCATGTGTTTGTTAACGCAACCGTCTGCCAACTTGAATTACTGAAGTATTATTGCCTAGCGGGTACGGGTGTGTTTTCGGGTAAAATACACTTTGCTTGTTTGTATCATAGCAATGAATCGCTTAATTTGAGGGCCTCTTGCCAATATTTACACGATTGGACGTAGAATATTAATGGGTCTCGTCCAAGTCGTTTATTGAAGTCGTTTATTGAAGGGGGGGGGGGGTTCTTCAGATTTGACATTGACTTAAATCTGTTTTACAAACAAGTGGTCCAGGATACAAATGCTGTAAACGAAAGGTAAAGTCCAAGGTCAATCCAGAAGTCTGGTATTACAGTTACCTCGAATTTGAGGGGACAGTACAGTACCAGAAAAAAGTCACGTGCCGTCAGATCTGTTGTTCCATTTTTAATGCCATTAAATTTCGCCCCACTTTGTTTTTATTACAAGTTAATATGTTTCTAAAAATTAACATTTGCAGAAATTATAGTTAAAAATAACGTTCAAATTTTCAATATTTTCTTAAATCATTCTACAATTGTAATTTTTTTATTTTAAAATTTATTTAAAAACAAAACAAAACAAACAAACGCGAATTGCTCCTTATTTATGTGGATAATTGTAGGAAAGACTCTTTAAAAAGTTTTTACGAAGATTGTTACAACTTTCAGACGTAGTTAGTTTTTAAATACTGTTTGAAAGAATACATTAATAATAATAATAATAATAACCCCCTTCGGACCACGAAGACCAATGGGGGAAGTGAAGTAGCGTTCACAAGTTTCATTGACCATTAACGAGCAGGGGATTGTGTGGTTAGCAAAATGTCCCGGGGGTGGGCTTGCCAGTACTGCGGCTCGAACCCGTGACTCGAGTTCTTGCAGCGTTTCATCAGTCCAGCGCGCTACTACTTAGACCATCGCGCCCGTTTATAAACCTTTAGCCTTTAAAAAAAAAATAATTTAACAAAATGTGTAATCTTTTGCTTCCCGCCTAATTTTTGTCAACTATTCCGATGAAAATTTACACTTTGACATAGAAAACTACAAAGTATTTGTTGGCAAACATTTTAATCAAGGACACATTTTAAGAAAAAATGCTATAATTTTATGCGTGTATTATTTGGATCTGAAATTGTTATTTATATATAGAATTCTACACCTTCTTGGTATTGTCTTTAAAATGTGTGATAGATTGCCACACAATACAAAGAAATACTCATGTAATTATTTATCTGCATGTTGTTATACTATTCATAGTAAAGCAGCGAACTGTTGTATAAAGAAAAAAAGTCGATTTTTTAAAAAATACACTCAGTCGAAATTGACGGATATTGCACCTCCGTTAATGCCTAACTCAAACATTTGCAGTCTAATGATTTTCGCATTGGCCTTCTTATCTCTCCTTTTTGGTGTAATAGGTCCGTGTCTGGTCTGGTGATCTTAGTGCTTACAATTACATGTTCGACCATTTTCCAAAACAAAACAAAAAACAAAAAAACCCACTAATTATAATGCAACATATTCGTCTTTAAGTTTGGGGTATTTTCTTGCAACGTTCAAGTTGATGTCAGTTGTTGAAATTTGACTGGTTTATTTTGGAGTTTGATTGATTTAAGTAACCTTCAATTTTACAACAGTAGCGGCTTACAAACTTGACCAATCAATTACACCTACTAGTACATTAATGGACCGTTTTCAAACCACAGAAGGATCTTGTTATTTTCTGTTCAGTATCAATATTATCAGACAAAGTTAGTGGCAATACGCAGTTCGAAATTTAGGCAGTAGTAGCTTTCCCTATCATTTATTAATAAATATTAATTTATACTTGATTGTCCCACCAATATTGATTGACAGAAGTTGTNTAAATATAGGTTTTAAAAAAACAATAATAAAGATACTAGACTTTTTTATCTTAAAAAAAAAATAAAAAAATAAAAATGAAAGCTTCGTTAAATACATATTTAAATGACAAAAAATGAATTTTCAACTTGCTAATTTACAATTAGAAAATACGGCTTTCGGGGGAGAGGGAGGTGTTCTAAGTTTTTGTGACGAAGTGTGTCAAGGGGGGGGTCGTAAAAATAGGCAAAAATCTCTGACGTAATTTAAAGCTTTGTTACGTCATATTGGAGGGGGTATAAGTTCTTGTTAGCTGCCAAGAAAGGTATCACTAATAAGTTCTTGTTAGCTGCCAAGAAAGGTTTCACTAATTATCAAACCCAATATGAGAAAGGGAGCAAAAAATTGGGTCCGCATGATTAATCCACATACAATGGATGTATACAGCCATGAAGTAAACTAGCACTTTTACTCATCGACTTTGGATGCACGTAGGCCGGTTGCGTTTCGAGAGGTGGGAAATGCCCCAGGCTGCACTTTATTATGGCCCGTAAAATCCTCGTCGTTAATTAGCTTCTAATAATTATTTTTCAAAGTGGAATTTTTCTTTTTCAAAATGAAAAAAAAAGAAATTTGTTACCGAAATTAATAATAAAAAATTATCCTAAATTTTACTCCACCAAAACTTTATTCTCCATATTTAATATAAACTATTCTGATACTGAAATGAAATACTAAGAGGATATGTTATTATGAGATAGTTAAACTTATGAGATTAGAAATTAACATTTGGTCCTAATTACTTTTGCGTTCACCGTGATATAATGAATTAAAAATTATTCTAGTTAAGAAAAGACAGAGATTTATTTATTTTGAAATTATTTTATGTTGTTGTTTTTTTTTAAACTAAAGAAAAGAAACAAAATGTAATAAATTACTTACTTCTTTTATGGCAGCTTATAAATATAAATGACAATGATCAGCTTTACACAGACAATAAATTTCACTGAACAATGTAGACGTTTTCCCCTTCTATTTAAAGTGGACTATGGGGGACTTAGATCTTCTAGATATAAATTGCAAAAACTATACAATTGATAGCCACCAAAATAATAAAGAAATTAATGAACATTTCTTGGACACTATAAACAACATAAACCTAGAACAGATAGTAAAAAAAGCAACTAGGAAAAACAAAATACTAGATTTATTCCTAACAAACAGACCAGGACTAGTACTAGACTGCACAATAATTCCTGGGCTGTCTGACCATGATATTGTTAGGGTAACCAACACAATTAAAACTAAAATATATAAGATGCCTAGAAGAACAATATATCTTTGGAATAAATGCAACTTAATATAATTACACCAATCAGCTTCTAATTTCCAACAAAATTTCCTAAGTAAATTCAGCATAGATAGCCCCGTAGAAGAAATATGGAAGGAAATAAAAACAAATCCAAAGACCATAATGGATCAGAATGTTCCAACAAAAATAACTTCAAATAGAATTAATAAATGCTGGATCAATTTTAAATTAAAAAAGTATTGCAAACTAAAGGAGAATTTATTTAAGAAATTTAAGGCTACCAATTTAGAAAGGATACACAAAAAAATACTTTAAAATTGAACACTTGAAACAACAACTTAGCCGTACCCTCCAAAATAATTATATAAACAATGTGATAACTAAAGATAACAATAAAAACTTATGGTCCTTTATCAAATAAAAAAAAAGGAGCCTTCAGGTATAGCCACACTAAAAGGCTCAAATAATAAAACCTATAATGATAATGAGACTAAAGCTAATATCCTTAACACATATTTTGCATCATCATTTTCTGCCTCAGGCGACAAGAAAATTTCAATAAATTTAAATAAAATGGAAGAAATAGGTAACATAACTGTAGATGAGATAGGTATATATTCACTCCTAAAAAACTTTAAAATAAACAAAGCTACTGGCCCAGATGAATTACCTGCCAGGTTATTAAAAGAATTAAGCAATGAACTGTCCCCAATCCTTGTAGTTCAGGGTAAAGTACCCCAGGATTGGAAATTAGCCAATGTAACGCCACTCTTTAAGAAAGGTGATAAGTCCGACCCTGGTAATTACAGACGTGTATCACTTACTAGTATCTCCTGTAAATTATTGGAACACATAATATATAGCAGAATAGTTAACCACCTTGACAAATATAATGCCCTATGCCCACACCAACATGGCTTTAGGAAAAACAGATCATGTGAAACACAATTGATAGGTCTAATAGATGATCCATCAAAAGGCTTAGATAATAATGATCAAATAGATACAATATTACTAGACTTCTCAAAAGCATTTGACAAAGTTCACCACCTTAGTTTACTTAAAAAACTTAAATACTTTGGAATCTCAGGTCCCTTACATCACTGGATCCAAGATTTCCTATTGGGTAGGGAGCAAACTGTAATAATTAATGGATCTAAATATACACCAATAAAGGTTAACTCAGGAGTTCCACAAGGAGCTGTGCTGGGTCCCTTACTATTTTTAATTTATATAAATGACTTACCCAACAATATCTCAACAGGAACTAAAGTTAGGTTATTTGCTGATGATTGTATAATCTATAGAACAATCAAGTCAGAACAAGATAGCAAAATTTTACAAAAAGACTTAGATGAATTAATAAAATGGGAAACTAACTGGAGTATGTCCTTCCACCCAGAAAAATGTCAACTGCTAAGAGTAACAAAGAAAAAGAAACAAATAAATTCAAAATACTTCATTCATGGAAAAGAACTAACCCAAACTAAAGATGCAAAATACTTAGGAGTCATAATAAATGATAAACTATCTTGGAACCCCCATGTCAATAAAGTTATTGAAAAATCAAACAAAACCTTAGGCTTTATAAAAAGAAACTTTTACAAATGCAACAAAGCTATAAAACTAAAATGCTACCTCACCCTGGTGAGACCTATACTAGAATATGCATCTTCTGTATTGGACCCATCCACCAAAGAAAATATTGATAAGTTAGAACAAATCCAATTAAGAGCTTCCAGATTTATTACTGGAGAATATTCAAAACTGACAAGAGTAACACCATTAGTTCAATCATTAAACCTTGAAAAATTGGAGGATAGAAGAACCAAGAGTAAATTAGTAATTATACATAAGGCAATTAATTCTAATTTAGATATACAACACAAAGATAACTTAATACAACCCTCAAATAGACATAAAGATAAAAACACCTTTCTTGTTCCATTTGCAAGAACAAACACATACAAGTTTTCTTTTTTTTCGTCCGGTATACGGGCGTGGAATGGGTTGCCTGAAGATACTAGGAAAGCCAACACTTTTTCATTATTTAAAGCTCTAGTAAGAATACATGACTAAGCACAAACCATAGAAATATGTAGGACGCAATAATCTTCTGTACAGAGGGAGCGTCTGTAACATATAAGATAAGATAAGAGTGTTACGCTATGGCGGATTAAAGGGGTGGCTGTACTGGCTATAGCCAGGGGCCCCCGATGGTTTGGGGGCCCCAAACTTTTTATATTTCATAATAAAAGTGTACACATGTTTGCACGAACCCTTGAAAAGTTAATAAATTAAATACATTTATAAATCTTCTCTATTAAACTGATCTCTATTCAGACCTGATAGTTTTAATAATCGAAAAACTTGAATTAATTGGCTCATTTATTTAGAGAACATATTATAAAATATGATATATATTTTTAAAATTTCTCAATATGAAAAGCTCCACTTGCCATGTGGAACAGTATAGGCTTGTGACGCAAGCGGTGTTGGGATCGATTCCCTGAGGTGGAATATTATTTTTAAAATTTTTCTGTTCACACTTAACTGTAACCTACCGGCGAACACTTCAAACAGTTATTTCTTAGTGTTTTTTATCATTTTATTTTAAGGGACGCTGGCTGGATATGGCCCCCGTTTAGACCTGCCAGCCGAATTTTTTTTAAAATGTCGGCTGGCTGACATAATTTTTCGGCTGATATCCGGATTAGCCGGATTTTAAAATTTCGGCTGGCTGGCATAATTTTTCGGCTGATATCCGGATTAGCCGGATTTCTCCGTAAATTGATATTTGCGGCTGATTTTCGTCTGATTACGAAATATTCAGCTGAAATTTGGCGGAAGCCTGGTCAATAATGAAGAAATAAATCTTCAGCAATAAAACACTTTTACAATACTTCAGAAAGTTTTATTACTTTTAACAATAAAAAACAAACAGTTTTATTTGCTATACTGCTAAAATTGTGCATGAATCATGAATGCATTCCACTCAATCAGTTTCTGTTACTCTAGCCCGTTATGCACTAAGAAAATAAGTTGATAATTGTCATGGATAAAACAAACGCGATGTAGTTTATCAGCTGTTAGGCTTGATTGTTTGCTGTTTATTATCAGCCACTTTAGTTTTGACTGCTGACCTGACAGCTTGGTAAACATCATCCAGGGCTGTTCCAGCAAGTGTTACAGGTGCCGGTATGTTGAGAAAAGGGCAATTTATTTTTGAAGAAGTCAACAAAACCATCTTTAGCCACATTTTCAAAGGCGAGCAAGTCTCTACAGAACCATATAACGATATCTCTTGTCAGTTCATGACTTGATGTTGCCTGACTTTGACTGTTGTCTTCTCCATACTTACGGAAATATCCCAAAATTTTATTAGACTTTTCTTGACTTTGTACTGACACATTGTGCTTGACACTTAAGTGAAGATTCATATTGCCACTTGATGTAATTGCGGCAAAATTGGTTACTTTTGAAATGTGACCCTTGTAACCCAATGACTGCTGAGCAGTGAGACACAGCTGACAATAAACTCGATCTTCGTCTACATTTCTCCCATCAGCAGAGAACAGGCCACCAAAATATTTCCTGATTGTGCTTTAGAATTTCCATGTAGGCTAGGTGGTTTATGTTTTACTTGTAGGTTTTTAATGAACTGCCTCTACTTCAGGTTAAGATGAAATTTGCTGACATTTGAGTTCACCTAAAATCATCATATAATCATAAAGAATTGTTACATTAGAAATGGTGTAACGTAAAAAGGTAATCCTGCAGTCTTAGCACGTATATTATTTCACTGCAAATTTTAATTTTCTCGTGAGAACTTTCATTTAAATTTTTTAAAATGCATTTATATATGTTATATTTTAGCTATTATATCGCTAATTTGCGAGGCTTTTTTATTTATAAGGCTTTTTTCGGTCCTTGATGCTACAAAATCAGAGTAGAGTATGTTACATCCATTTTGTTTATCTAGCACCCTACTTGCTGGGTTTTCACAGCAAGAGGTTAAATGAAAATGTATCACTTACAAACAAGCAAAAAAGAAACAAATATCTAGTAAGGAAATAAAAAATGAAATTTTCATTAAAATATTTATTGATCTTCTAAGAATCTTAAAATGGATAAATGAAACTTTAAAAAAAAAACATCTTCAGTCATTAAATTTATTTTAGCATGGGTTGTTCCAGGTAAATAAAATCTGGCTAGCAGGGTGCTAGATAGACAAAAATGATGCATCCTACTCCGATAATGTAGAGTCAAGGGCCGAGAAAGCCTTATAAATTGAAAAGCCTTAAAAATTAGCGCTATAATAACTAAAACATGACATATATTCATATATAAATGCAATTAATAAATTAAAAATGAAAGTTCTCACGAAAAAAATAAAATTCGCAGCGAAAACATTTACGTCCTAAAGCTTCAAGATCACCCTTAAAAATCATCAGTTATTGACTAAACTAGTATTTATCTAGTTAATTTAAAAAACAATTAATACAGCTTATATTATTTTAGTATATAGTTAATATAGTAATATAGGCTTACCTGACTTACCTTTCTGCTAATAAAGGTAGAAGATCATTGAGCCATAATTGAGTAAAAATGAGTCGCCTATTTTAAATTATGACAAAGCTTAATGATAATTTTAATTAATTAATTAATT
>MUZC01000514.1:198387-211769 GCA_002072015.1 Radix auricularia
TTAAGTAGAATTGAGTACTATAATTAATGAAATATTAAATTGTCATGTGAATCAAGTATGCATGCAAAATTTCATCAAAATTGGATGATCAGAAGTGGTTCAAATAAGGAATTCAATTTTTGCCCCGGAAATCCAGACAAGACGGCAAACTAATATAAACGTGGTAAAATAACTTATTTTCGTCACATTTCCGGCGACGGTTATTCTAAAAATACAATCAATTACAATCGATCTTAAAACGGAACGCAATGAAACTTAAGAAAACAATAAGATTACTTTTCGGCGGCTCGTTCATTTTTCGGCGTATTTACGGCCGACGAAATTCGGCGGCTAATGCAGCGCGCCGCATATTTTCCGGCGGATTTTCGGCGGACGAAAAATTTGCGGCGTATCCGGCGCGCGGCGGCGGCTGAGGGGTCTACCCCCGTTTGATTGAAGCCCGGGGCCCCGGGCAGTCTTAATCCGCCCCTGGTGTTACGTAAGTGTCAACATTACAAAATAAAACGGTTTTATTTTAAAAGTATATTCAAAGATTTTTTAAAAAAGATTTAACAAAATCTTTTAAAATAAATCTTTGAATATACTTTAAAGAGCATACTTTAAACCTCTATAAAGAAAAGTTTAACAAAGAAGGCGCAATATTATTATGTATAGAGAGGCCGTGTCTATTAAACAGTCGGACCTCGCTAAGTAGATCTTCCTAAAGCGAAAACCTCCCTATACCAAATTGATTGTTAGGTCCCGGCCTAGTTCTGTAAGTCTATTGTATTTTAGATCTCTTTAACTCGAATATTTTAGGCTTTAAACCTGTGTAAGTCGAATTTTCCAAGGCGTTTGTGTAAACGTAGTAAAAGTAAAAATTTTAATCCCCCATCCCATTATGGAGGGAGTCAAGTGCAGATGGTGTTGCTTTCTCGGTGGTGTCGGTATTTCAAAGCTGTCGGCTTTCTTTCACGTGAAACATCAGACACCCGCCTCTAACATATGTTAAGCCTTCTTGTATCACTGCCCCCCACGCCCCTCTCAAGATCAACATTGCCATTGAGTTATCTGTACCTATTTAAGCCAAGTCTATTATTTTTTTCTGGTCCCTTTGAGTTTGACTTAGAGAGGTCAGACTGTACAGATAACACTATTATTAAAATCATTAATAAAAAAAGCGTTAAAAAACAAGTTTTTTTCAATATAAATTCTTTATATACGAGATATAACAATAAGGATATTATAATACGCCGAGCAAAACAATACGAAAATACACATTTCTATTCATTTCTCGTAAAACGTGTTTAATATAATACTCACCGATCGTGTATATATTTTTTAAAAATTCTGTCGCACATTATTGTGCGACATGGAAGGTTGTTGAACATATTAAGCAACACAAAACTTTATCTCAAAAAATTAACATGATATAAAGAGATAAATAAAATAACTTAAAAATTCAATAATTCAATTACTATCAATTCGATTGATTTGAATTTTTGATACATCATTTTTATCATTGGTATGAGTCTGCCTGCAAAATTCAGCTCGCTAGCTTACGAGAAAGTGGGTTAACAATCGATCCAAAGATTTTTTAGCAAGGTAGGTCGGTCGGTCGACGGCTCAGACACCACAAGTTAATATAAAGATTTAAAAATACAAACAATTGTTGACATTCAAATGATAATTAACCACCATACACAGTTAATTCGCGCATTTTATTACAATAATGGGACTTTAATAAAAAAAGCATGAGGGAATTTTTAAACATCTTGTTAATGTTCTTAATGAAACATTTATGTTTTAATTTCAAAACTGAATGCTAATAATTTTAAGAATCTGACACTATCGCCCGTCATATCAATTAAGTGGTGAAATATTAGATCAAAACTGCACACACAAAACAAACAAAAAACAATTTAAAAAAACACCGTTTACCTAAATATGTAAAGTTGGTCTTTATCTATACAGATCCTCCTTCTAAGCAGAAGATTATTACGTCCACAGACCATCTTGGTATGTTGGCAAGAAGCGTTTATAGGCCACGGCTACGAGGGTTCCAAACATTACCAAGCTACCTCTGTTTCCAAACTAGTTTTAGGTACCCATCCGAGACTGAATGGACTCAGGGACACCGTTTACCGCCGTAACGAATACTTACTTTAACAGGGATTCAAACCTGTGACCATCGAATATAAATTGAAACAATTTATTAATAAACCAGGTGCATCAGGTGCTAAATTTAAAATGCTGAAATTTAATGATGATCACAGAGGCGTTTGGTGAAAGTCCGTTGCCTCCCATGTTGAGACTTCAACCTTTCCGCTGATTGGAAAAAGTTAGTGTGGTATACCGGCGGGTCACTTGTTTGAGCGAAAAACAGTCCACATTGATGCTATAGATTCAAATTAAAAAATTGTATTGGTCCTTTGATACCCAACTGTCAGGGAATCTGTATTTGAATATAAATGACAAGCTTCTTGAAAATTAGTTAATAATTGAATAAATATGCATTTATATAGTTAATTACTTCTGCTCAGCAAAGTTTGATAATGATATTTGGAATTTTGAAAAACAACAACTAATATTTTTCAACTCATCACACGAGTTTGCAATGTTTCACAAGGATCAATTTTGAATGCATATTAAGCATATGTTTTAAAAGGCTCTAGAATACACAAAAAGGGGAAAAGGAAATTTTTATTTAAACACTTTTAACAAGCCACAAAATAACATATAAATACAAAATGACATAATTTATTTTGTCTGATAATAATTCTGATCTGCATTCATTTAGCCACTCTATTCTTATGAAGACGAAGTTTTAGTCAATTATAATTGCTTCGTGTCTTGGAGTAGAGTGAAATAAATCTAGCCTCCTCAATTTTTTTTTATATTTCTGGTTATCACTATAGGATTTCTTTATAGGTTTTTATCGATTTTAAGAAAGTCCCAGGAACTCTAAAACAAATATTTATCTCAATCCTAGTTTTAAATTTAAAAAAAACAACAAAAAAAAACAAACTATGTACCCCATTGATCACCGGTGATTGGATTACATTAAAACGTTCGATTGGGAACAGGAATTTCGTATCACACTACTCAACACTCTGTAGTAATAAAAATAAGAGCACATTATCCATTATAAAACACATCTACAAGAGTTTTCACCCCTGTTAATATCGCTGTACTGTGTATTCGAATACCAATCAAAGATTACTATAAAACTAGGTGAGCTCTCGTACTCAAATTATTGCGTTGCGCCATCAACACCCCAGAGTTTGAACAACAAAACAAACAAAAGAATGAGCAAACATTTCTTGGTGCTCCTTTTCCTGTGGCTTAGTTTGTTTCAATTTGGTTGTCCAAATGCAACAGTAGAGAGTAGAGGAGAATGTAAAGACAATTTGTTTATATGCAATACGTGAGTAAAAATAAAATTTTGACCTGTAATTATTTCTTGACATTTTTTTTGCCAATCTATTGCGCGGCTGTTGTAAAAATTGTGATTATATGTTTGCAAACACACACACACACGATTAATGTGTATTCGTCCCGTATAAGCTGATGAAACATTCAGCTAAATTCGAAAAATCATATTTAAACGGCATTTTTCAATTCTCCTGCCGCAAAAAATAAGATTAGTCAGATCCAAGAGAATATTAGAATTTTAGTATTCTAAATCACCAATTGATTGTTTCCGAAAAATAAAGCAATTATGCTGTCTTTTTTAAAAGATTCATCAATCCGTTCACCTTGAACAACGACAAAAAATATATTTTAAATTTTTACCTGCCCCACAAATGAGCAGCAATTTTTATTTGCTTTATCATAGTCTTGCCGACGCCAACTATTATTTTAAAACTCTATTCATAAATTTTTGCTTTATATCCGTACTCGAAGACTTTTAGTAATGATTGCGACCGTCTTTTATTTGTATAGAGAAGACCCAAAGTTAAATAAATCAGTTATACTACGTGATTTCAATACGACACCAAAATCGAATGTAATTGTAGGCTATAGTCTATATATATCTATGCAAATACCCGGTTTTAAATAAGGTTTTCTGAAGAAACGTGCAAAATTTTATATATGCATGCAATAAAAGGGTAGATTTATCCTAAAGCACCGGGATATTATATAACATTTTTGGCAGCTGCAATTGGAGTGTGTACACAAAGATTTTCCTCTTGCCCACTCTGGAGCAAGCCACATACAACTTCCCTTAGAAAAGCATAGTATCTGCAAGTCTGTACCAGCAATCCCAAGAGACTGGGGCCCCAGTTATGACTGCTCCATCGTGGTAGTGAAATTAACAACTTTACGAATTTTCATTCTTCTACATACACCAAAAATAGTAGAATATGTGATTTTCAGTTTTTATACAGCTCATCTTAGTAAAAAACTAAAAGAGCGCACCCCCCCCCCCCCCCCACCAGGCTCCCAGTAGGTGATAATGTATTTATTTTTTCGCCTGTTACCATTGGATGGATGAAGGGATAGACAAAATGTTTCGTTTTGATTTATTCCATGATGAGGTTTTTTATCTTCTTTTTTTCATGTCTTTAATTATCAATCATACTTTCTCCTACGGATACTGTTTTATTTCAAAATTGTTCTCTGCATATACACAATTTTACTGCTCTTTTTAGGTTCACAATTCGAGCAGCGGGGGTGGCCCTTGCTTGCGCCTACGTTTGCCGTTTGTATTATGACTGGCCAGGAACGTGTGAAAATAGCAACGGAACATTTTGCCCATCAGCAGATAAGCCCTACAAATGTGTTTGCAGAAAGCGGAATTAGTTACTTGTTTAGCCATGTATGGTAATAAAATATAGTGACCGCAACTGAAAAAAAAAATCTTGTTTTTGTGTCATTCGTAAAAAAAAACGAGGAAAAAAAAGAATAGCGTAGAACAAGAGAGATAATATAACTCTTTTTATCCACTATAAAAATATATGAAAACGCTTCTATAAATATTCGATTTAAGATATCCCATTGAATTTGGAATCAATTTAGGGATAAATTTAAAACACAGATGTTCACATTACGAGTGAAACGACATACGGCTAGTTAAAGACGAAACAATGGGCACGGATTCCTCGCCCATATTGGACAACATATATGGTTTATATTGAATTTGGATCCTTCAAACTTTATCATTTAAACAAGAAAAAGTTGCTAAAACTTAATTGTTTCTCGCAATTAGCATATTTTAGCGAGTGCAAGCATCAAACAGCAAATGAAAGATGAGAGCATTTTAACGCAGATTTCAATAACAGTAGTTTAAATGATATATTGCCACAACACACAAAAAAATGTCAAGGCAATCCTACCATGCCTCCAAATGGGGATTATAAAATCGGTGACCCGTCAAAACGGCCCGGGATAAAATGGCCCCGACATAACGCCCGGTCAAAACGGCCCCAGTCAAAAGGTCCCTGTCAAAACTGCCCCGGTCAAAACGACCCCAGACAAAAGGTTCATATTAGTTTAGCAAAAAGAAATTATTGCTTATTGCATTTTAAGTTAATTTTAACCTTTGTTCAACTTATCATCATTTTAAGAAACTGGTCGATTTGTACAATTATTATTTCTTTAGACGTTATGATATTATTTCTTTTCAACAAACAATTATGACTTGCTACCATATAGTTTAACTGTTATAAAAAAATTCTTGTGATCTTAATATTATTGTTTTTGTGAACTAAAACTGACATTGAATCGATGATTAAAAATATTTTTTTTTCCTTTTAACATATAATAATCCAGGGTCGATTTGTCGGAGGCCGTTTTGCCTGGGGCCGTTTTGCCTGGGGGCGTTTTGTCGGATGCATGTTCCAGGCAGAAAGATACCATGTTTTCATTGTCAAAGCTTGGAACACTGATCAAATGGATAACATGTAAACGGTGTATGAGCGAGCTGACAGGACGTAACAAAACATCGTACGTTTTGGCAAAGAGCCTTCCTCAACGATGAAATAGTTCACAAATAAAACGAATATAAAGAAATAAAAAATTAAAACCTAGCGGCGGTAGAATCCAAAGGTCGAGGAGAGCTTTAGTAAGAGGCGAGTAGTATAAGCTTATATAAGAAATGAGAGAGCCGGTGTGGCTAATCATTTAGGTTGTCAGCCAAATTGAACCACTAAAACGAAAATAACACTTTAAAAATATAATAAGGGCTGTTGCAGTGGATACCTCAAACTTTTATCATTAACCTCCACTGCAGTCCCTTTTAAATTTTTTTTTTTTAAAATAATAATAATTTTTTAAAAAGCAAGATATTGTGATTGACATGCCTATTGGAGTGAAATGTGAGTAAAAAGGGACGGTAAGTGACAGGGTGTGAACACAAAGAGCTAAAAAAACAACACATGGCTGATGACTGTTGTTCTAGTAGACTTCTCCGTGCCTGCTTCCTTGGATTCTGCAATTTGCTCTCTGAAAGGAAAGAGCGAATTTCTTAGCGTAGAGTAGACACTGTCCGCAGTTGTTAATCCCTCAACATTTTATGCAAATATAAAATATATTTACAAGTATTTACAGTGGTTGTTTAAGCCGTATCCATGCATTGCAATGAATTAGGAAGAATGACCATGACAGTAAAAAGCAATCATTGCTGAGTATCTGGTTTAGAAAGAAATAAAATTTGAAATGAAGATAAATATATGTTTTTTTTAAAAAAGTCATTAATGATAAACAAAAATTATGCGGATTCTTGTAATGACCATTATTACAAAGTATCAGTTACAAACAATACCGGGTGTTTGTGTAATTTTTTAAATCAAATTTCTTTTAATATATATACCTGGGCATGTATTGCTATATATAATACATGAGTATAAAATTAATTTAATTCTAAATGAAATTTTATAGTGATGAAAACACGTATTTATTTGCATCCTTTACTTCATTCGATAAGTTACACTGAGAGCTGTACTAAGTGACGATAAATAGAGATTCACCTAAGTCGCGATTACAAAAGTGTGGACCCGAACGACCGCGACTTAACGGGGTCGCACTGTCTTTGTATATGATCTGCAACAATCCATGACTAAACTTAAGAGTTGACACAAAAATGGTGTAAATTCAAACTGTCTCAATGACGAAAGTGTTTTTACTATAACATTAAAAAGAAAAGGTAGAGAGTTTGTTAAACTATAAAACTTATACAGCATATTGACTGTCAGTCAGTTACAGTAGCAACGTAAGCATCACTTCAGACAATCAGAAGACAAACCAGAGCGTTTTAAATTTTCTTGAAGCAGACATGATCGCATTTTATTGACAATGTTACTGACGATCTTGAAGAACTGAGGAGTCTTACGCACAGTACAGAGGTTGTCGGTACTCAAAAATCGTTTGCACAAAATTGATTAAGAGTTGAAAACGACGGTATAAGACTTGCCACCTCATGAGAGGATCTTCTGCTTCTGAAATGCAAGTTTCTTTTTGGTACCGCGTCAGTTCGGTCTGTGTCCCGTGTGTCACGTCAATGCGGTCTGTGCCCCGTGTACCACCTCAGTTCAGTCTGTGCCCCATGTACCGCTTCAGTTCGTTCTGTGCCCCGATGACCGCGTCAGTTTGGTCTGAGCCCAGTGTACCACGTCAATGTGGTCTGTGCCCCGTGTACCACGTCAGTTCGGTCTGTGCCCCGTGTACCACGTCAATGCGGTCTGTGCCCTGTGTACCATGTCAATGTGGTCTGTGCCCCGTGTACCACGTCAATGCGGTCTGTGCTCCGTGTACCACGTCAGTTCGGTCTGTGCCCCGTGTACCACGTCAATGCGGTCTGTGCTCCGTGTACCACGTCAGTTCGGTCTGTGCCCCGTGTACCATGTCAATGTGGTCTGTGCCCCGTGTACTGCGTTAGTTCGGTCTGTGCCCCGTGTACCGCGTCATTTCGTTCTGTGCACCGTGTAATGCATCTCATTCGTCTTATTTAATTGCCATCTCCAGTTAGCTTAAAGATAAAATCTTTGCTTAACTAACTTTCCGCTTCAATGCTTAACTAAAACTGTGCTGTCATTAGTCGTCATTTTTGTTTAGATATGCAGGTCTAAATACAAAGAAAATAAATAAATACGGGAGTCCATTTATTTGCATCCAACACACGCTGAATGTAGATTAGTAAATGATTATCCTCAATCTCCCTTTTAATTGAACATTGTGTTACTTAATCTTCTAGTAAAGTTCTTCTGAAAGTGGTGGTCTGTGGACTGATGACGGTCCGTGAGTCATACGCCGCCGGTCCGCAAATGTTATAAAGTAAGAACCGAAAAAATTTAATTATAATCCTCAATTTTTATCCATTAAAACTAACCATGTAGGATATGTACATTTTTCGGCCATAAGCACATAAAATGAATCAAATTAAATACATGAGATTTCGCTACCACTTCAGTACAGGAAAAATAATGCAATGGTCCCTGGTGCAATGTGTCACGTGAGAAAAGTGGATGAAAGGAATGCGGTGGTGTCAGGGTTGAATGAAGGTCAATAGCCAGTCAGTATAGTATTCACGAGAAAAGAGAGACAAGAGACTTGGACGGGTGTTGAGTAGAAAGGGTGAAAGGAGAACACGGGGAGAAGACTCGAGCAACAGCTAGAAATGAGAAGTTGAGAAGTTGTGAGAGAGAGATGAAAGCTATTTGAATTCTAGAGATTACTGTCATACATTGTGACATACTTGTATAAAGATATTAAATGTTCTGTTATCAAAGAGATTAATTCCTGACTTCAATGGATGAACTGAATTATTGTGTGAGAGAGGAGATTGTTTGACAAGCCCACTAAAGAACTCAAAATAGGTCAATCACGAGAAAGTGAGCAGTAGGCCATCCTGTGATACAATGGAAAAATTCCTGCCGGTCCGCCACTCTAAAATGTTAGGGAAAGAATGTTCCAGTACACTAAAAAGCTCTATAGTATCATAACGTTTAGTTTTCCAAACTTTTATTGACGTTATGCAAGTAGTCACCATTAAAACTAGCACTTCTTACTTTATCGCATCCAGGCAAAACAGCGACCGTCATAACAGCGACTTCAAAACAGCGACTGTGTCAAAACAGTGACGGTCAAAACAGCGACGGTCAAAATAGCGACTGTATCAAAACAGCGACTGTATCAAACTAGCGACTGTATCAAAATAGCGACTTTTTATAGCGCAGGTTTTTTGTAGAGAAGGGACAATATAAAATTTAAAATAATCAACTAGAGGTGTGTATAAATAAATGTTGGTGTGGTGTTTTAAAGAGTGTATACACAGTATACACGGCGGCTGGGTAGCGAAGTCAATAGTGCGCTAGCCTCACAAGCTGAGGGGCGTGGGTTCAAGCCCACGAAATGCCACTATAAAAATGCTGTGCAATGACTAACGCTTAGAAAGCCCTCCGCTGACCTGGAGAGGGATGGGCGCCGCCAGTGTCTAATTAAGCCCGAGAATATTCTAATGGAAACATTAGAATCCTCTACGACCTCGATAAAAAGAGGCTATGGGACTTTTAAAAAATTAAAATTTTTTTTTTTTTTTTAAATACACAGTTTCAGGGCACATTTAAAAAAAAAAAATCAAAAATAAAATTATAACTGTTATTACTTTAGTCATATATATTATGCAGAAAGCTCGATAGAGACTAGCAAACATAGATTCAATCGATTTATTGAGGGGGTTTGTGGTGGGAGGGGCAGAGACAGTTTGACTAGAGAATTTTTTGATCCTCGGATGTTTCGACCCTCGTTTGTACTTCGCAAAAAAATGTTTTTTTTCTTCTAGTTTTTAAAAATAAAAATAATATGATTTAATATTAGATCCATCCAAACCTATCCAACTTCTTCACCACTCCAATCCGATATAATTTGATAATAAAAAGGCAATGTGCTCAGATAATCCTTTTTAAGGTACCTACATTCTTTCAGCCAACAATATCTTTGTTTACCTTCTCCATAACAGGCGGTCCGTGGTTGCCACTTAGTCTAGCCTTCGTAACATGCCATTGTGTAGCCATCGAACAGTCGACCACATGACGTTTCGACAAGGGGGCTTTAATTTTTAAAAAAATCTGGCAGGGCAACCATTATAAACGCCGCAGTATTTTCACCTTCATGATCGCCATACAATGTAACCTAGCCACCATCCATGCACCTCATTTTACACACTCAGTAACAAACTATTGTGAACTATAATGCATTATAAACTTTTATTCCTCCTATCAATGCATTCGTCATACTCATAAACTAAGACGAAAATAAACTGAAAAAAATGTCAACAACAATTAAGGAACGTTCTGTTAGGTCATATGGGCCCAGCTGCTTGAACGATATTGTCCGCTACGCGGTGTTAGTTTAATAACTTTATATACTGACAACTTTGTACATCTTATTACAATTCAGTTTTTATGCAGAAGAGAGTGAAAGGACGCAGGTTTGTGGTAGTTTCAGTGCTGCAAGGTTCGCCATTTATGTCAACACCTTAATAACAAATAGTTTTTTTTTTAAAAATATTTCATTAATTGATTTTGATTTTACGATTCAAAGTGTAAAGCCACTGGGAAAAATATTTTAAAAAAAACTAAAGATAAATGTGGTCCTTTCTAAGTATGTTTGGCATGGGAGTGGAGGGAAGACTGACTTTTATGTTATAGTGTAATGTATACCTATGGTTGTGGCGAGTGTTATGAGAAGGTAAATAATGAAGTGAGAGGCAGAATAAATTTAGGTATCTTTACAAAGGACTATCAGACCACCTGCATTTTTATAGTCCTATTACATCGCCACTTTGATCGGGGTGGAGAGATCAATTGAAGTCTACCGAGACCAGGCACTGTTCGTTGGCTGGCCCATGTTACATCAGGGTATGTTACGAGGGCTGTTTTAGGTTTCATTTTTTCTATATGCATTTATGTAGTTTTTTCACTTGAGGTCCTTGGATAAGTTTAGAAAATGATAAAGGGGTCTATGTGTCAAAAAGTTGAGAACCACTGTGTTAGGTTACGGTTGAACCAGCATAGCTTTGTGGTGAAGCCACTGTTTTGATACAGTCGCTGTTTTGATACAGTCGCTGTTTTGAAGTCGCTGTTTTGACGGTCGCTGTTTTGACACAGTCGCTGTTTTGAAGTCGCTGTTATGACGATCGCTGTTTTGACAGTCGCTGTTTTGAACCCGTGCCTTACTTTACAACAGGGGATTATTTATGTAGCCTTAAATTGAGCTGACACTATTTACACATAGAAACGTGATGCATGTAGCCACAAAGTGAGCTAGCAAACTCCACATAACGACTTGTACCGAGTTTGACCTCTAAGAGAGGTAGCACTCTTCTCCCAATAACACTGCTTGTATGTAGACACGACGTTAATTATCGCAATGACCAAATGACACTGGGTACATAGTGTCACCAAGGACACTAGCACAATAAGACGTCACGTGATGTACATAGCATGTAGTGAGCTAGCACTCCTCGATATTTGATGCATGTAGCTTCTAAAGGTAACAACCAAGAGAGTTAGCATTCTTCAAATGTCATGGAAGGTATGGAGCCACCATCTGAGCTAACACCATTATTCACTCGATGACACGGGATATATAAAGTATTTAAGGACGTAAACACTAGTCATAAAATAGCGGGATATATGTAGCCATGTAATAAGCTAACAGTTTACCCATATATATATATATTGAATGCATGTTGCATCCAAAAGTTCATGCTAACACTCTTTACCTAGCAACACAAGATAACTTTAGGTTTAGCCAACAAGGGAGCAAGCAAACGTTACCTATAAATAAATAAGGGATGTACTTCATCTCCACTTGCGTTGAAGTAAAGGCAGCTGGACATTGTGCTAGCCACACTATTTCCTCGAATGCCGTGGCTAAAGAAACCGTTTACGCTGCTTCTTTTGACACATAGGCCAGCAAGGTCGGAAAAGGGAACATATTTATTTATTTGTGTTTGGTATCTTGACATAACGAAACGGAATGTATGCAGCCACCAAGTAATGCAGAATGTAGAAGTCTTCATTCAAACCTATATGATACAGAATGCAGAAGTCTACAGCTTCTTGGAACCTGATCATTTTTTAATTTTCAATAAAAGTGAATTTTTTAAAATTGTGTGTTGCTTGGAAAAAATCAATAAAAACCTAATTAGACGAAACAGCGTTTAGACTATTTAAGGTCTCTATGCCATTGTCATAATATGAATATATTTTATAGTTTAAATGTTAAATATTGATTAAAGTTAATTAATTTTAAAACTTAAGAGAGGACAGAGTAACATCTGGCAATTGGTACATCCTTGGTCTATCACCATTGAATATCTACCGCCGGCAGGTTCAGCAATTTTTTCATTCAAATATAAATTTTTGATGCCCTAGAAAAGAAAAAGGTTGCACGACCTGAGTAAAATTCCAGCATTTGATCACGTTTTAAGAGTTACTTCAGATGCCATTTATTCCACTACGCTTGAAAATTTTAAATTAGTCCTTTTCGAAATTATTTATGTTATTGTGTTGTTTATTGACGAGGAATTTTGAATATATTCATGTTCTTGCCTTAAATCTTAATAATGGTCCATTACAGAAGAATTCACATTATTTACACTTTACTTTAATTGCATAGGCGTAGCATTTTTAATGAATAACAGTATTTTAATGAAAAACGCAAGCTATTCGTGCTGCTTCAATGCACTAAAATGATTATTTATTTAATTTTTAATCAGTTACCTTACAATAATTTTATGAAAACTGAAGCAGTAATATAAATTACTACTTGAAATTTAAACAGTAAATACAATATTTAAACCACCATGGCATGTAGGTACTTATTAGCGCATCATTTTGCGCATGTCCAAATTCCACGCAAAAACTGTCGTGGCGATATTTATACTACATATTTTCGGACCAGCGGTGATGTGTAGTATTTTGTGCAGTTTTCTTATAAAATCACCATCTGTGAAGAATACCGCTTAATTTTCCAAACAAATCGATACCCTTTTTGAGAGCGATTTCTAGTTTTTGAACAGTTTACGTTAGTTATAACTACCACTATGTAATCAAACAATTGTTTTTACGAATCCATTAATTAAGACTCGAAATTAAGAATGTTAAAAAATCACTTTTGTTTTCCCCCTTCAAAAGAAAAAGGGCGGTTGTTGGGAATGGCTTTACTTGTCAAATGCCAACAAGTACCACCCTCTGAATGAGTTCCGCCCGGGGCGGACCACCCCCACCGCCCCCTAGCTACGCCACTGAGTTAATAACATATTGATATTTCCACCTTGTATATTTAAAAAGTAATATAATCATCATGTATTAAAAATGTTTTACAGTTTTAAAAAATGTATCTTTTAATAAGTTTACATTTTTACAGCATTTTAATCTAAGTATTTATATATATAT
>MUZC01000514.1:213036-231384 GCA_002072015.1 Radix auricularia
GATGGTGAAATGTGAGCACAATATTATTTTATTAATGGTTTTTGTGCAACTATCTTTGACTTCTTTTAAAACTGTACGCTGCTGTAATTTTACTTTGCAAATTGTTCTGTTTTTCTATATATTTTTCAGAGAAAAATCTTGAAGTATCAATATTTTACCCAATTCTTGTTGATTATGTAGTGTAAAATTTGCACAACATCATATTTTACGTATTGTAAGGTATAGTCACGGTCGGATACAATGGGGTGTTTTTGTGTGTGTGATTGAACACTGGTTGCTGAGAAGGGACACGTGACTGTTACGTCCTGGGTTGAGATAAGCTTTGAGCGGTGGGTGGGGGGGATGGAGGAGAATATACGGGACTGAAGGAGTGTGTGAGCGGCAGAGAGATTAGTTTCGGTGGGAGAGAGCAGATGCTGAGCTGATATTTGTTGTATCGCGGAGAGCCACATTCCTGAAGGATTATTTTTTTTCATATAGATATTTTATTTTAGAATACAATATGAGGGGTGAGACTGCAATCAGGCTTATAAAAAAAAAGTTAATGGAAAAGACGTAAACAAGGTAAGGGTTAGTCTGACAGGACGTAACAAAACAGCGAACATTTCGGCTAACCCTTACCTTGCTTACGTCTTTTCCCTTTAATTTAGAAAAATGTCAGACTCTACTTAATTATGATCACGAATATTTCATAGTTATGTCATTGAACTGACGTCATCGAGTGTTCTTATATACATCTGATGTCAAATGTTGGTAATGGTTTACAGTTTGCCCTTATGTGTTTATATTTATGCATATTTATATTTATTTATATCTTAGGGCATATTGGTTTTTCAATTATTGACTTTTCGTTAGTCTTTTCTATAGATGTCCTGGTCTTTTGGTTTTAATCCTGTTTATTCCAGTATTTTTTGGTCTCAATGCTGTCATAGCTTTATGGTGAGTCGACCTGACGTCATAATTTCAGGCTTCATTTTCCGCTAACTTGAGAAAAGACATTCTGCTTTTTTTTGTTCTTTAGGAAAGTGTGACTTACATGCAAATAATCACAAATTGTTTCTGTCTTCGGGGAAAGTGGAAGGTGTTCCTCCACCATCGGTGGGACTCCATCCTGCTTTGCCCCACCCCCACTCCCGGAAAATCGGCTCAACTTATTTACG
Source organism: Radix auricularia (assembly GCA_002072015.1). Classification (NCBI taxonomy): domain Eukaryota; kingdom Metazoa; phylum Mollusca; class Gastropoda; family Lymnaeidae; genus Radix; species Radix auricularia. Next base: position 214,197 of record MUZC01000514.1, read on the forward strand.
GCATAATGGTGTAAATGTCACAACGCAGAGTCATTAAAGCATTTTCAGGCACCTTCAACAATGTTTAGGTGACGAAATTTTACTTTTGCTATTTGAAAATTAATAGCTACTGAAACTTTTTAAATTGTATGTTTGTGAAAATATTTTTGTTTCCGGTCCCTTCCACATAGAAGACATATTTTTAAAAAATCGATAAATTATTATTACTAATCTATTAGTAACAAAGAAATTCCCCAAAAATATTTTTTTGAAAAATAACTTACAAATGTGTTATTTTTTAAATGTTCATCTATAAGACTCTGATCAGGCTGTAAACATATGCAATATATTGCCAAAGACATCCGAAAGATTCTTTTTTTTACATCTTGTTAAGTTCTTAACGCTTCTTTCGACATATGACATGCATTTTTAGATACTGCGAAAGTTGTTGTCTGATTCCCTGAAAAGAAAATAATTTATTTTATAGATAAGAATAGAAGTTCTTTTTGGTAAACCTTTTTTTTTATAAAGGGGCCATCCATAAAGTACGTCACGCTCCAGTTGGGGGGGGGGGGGAGTTTGTAAGAAAGTATGACATTTCGTGATAGGAGGGGAAGGGGTGTCCGGCCATGAGTGACGTCATGGTGTTTTATGTTAAATCTTAATTGTTTAGTTAATAAACAATATATTTTTGTATGAAAGTGTGACGTACTTGGGTGGTCGAGATTTGTGACAGTTTGTGACAAGACGAAGCGGGAGTTAAATGGTCAAAAATAGCGTAACGTACTTTATGGACGGCCCCAATCCGAAAATATTTGAAGACATGTGTAAAGGAAAATGTTTTAAAATAATAATCTCGACCTGAGTATTTGTTATGAAGCCTGTAACTTATTTTGATAATGGATTTAATGTCTTATAATTTGGTGTTAAAATTTTTAGTTTTTAATTTACAATAATTCTAATAATTAAACTGTAAAAAAAATTATAACATTTTGACAATCCAAAAAGCGACTTATTTATACTTTTTTCTCCAATCAGTTGCGTCAATTAGGTACAAGCAATATTTCAGCTAGAAACACTCTTCGCTAATTTGTTTTTTTTTAATAAATTAACTACTTTTATTAATAAAAATAAGCATATTTTATTAATTAGTTCTGATTAATTAGTTGACCCTAAAAGGAACAAATAATACTCCTACTGAAACAGATTTAACTATAACTACCTTCACTCTGCAAGCTGAACCTGACCTCAGATGCCAATGTCATGTCCTTTTTCAATAAATAGTGCACTTCTTCAGTGGGTTCATGGGTAAATTAGGAGGGCAATGGAAAGCCTTGGCAAACTCCTAACTGTTTGATATAGTCCCTAGAACAGTGATAAAAAAAAACAAGCAATAAGACACTTTGAATACAATTATCTACGTGGGACGTGGTGGTCGAGAGGTAGCGCTCTTGACTGTCATACCGATGGTCACGGGTTCGAATCCACACGAAGGTGAGGATTTGTTCTCGCGGCCTGAGGAGTCCCCGAATCACCCAGCTCCGAATGGGCACCTAACTAGACAATAGTTAGGCGGCTGGGGTGATGCGTGCAACCCCTATAGCCGTGGCTTGTGACCGCTGCATCATCTCTCATGGTCTGTGGACGCAATTATCTTCTGCATAGAAGGAGCGTCTGTATATCTAAGATGATCGATCGATCCATCCATCCATCCATCCGTACATCCGTCCATCCGTCCACCCGTCCACCCGTCCATCCGTCCATCCGTCCATCCATCCATCCATCCATCCATCCATCCATCCATCCATCCATCTAGCCTAGCTAGCTAACGACCCAAAGCTTCCGCAGTGTAGATATCGGAAGGAAGAGTATGCTAGGGAAGAGTTAATGGACACGAAATTGTCAAGTGTTTTAGCCTTGTATGAACATGGACACAGATTTGAAATAGTTTCTTAATTAATTAAGTGCAATGAAAAATCAAAATATTGAAAAACCAGTTTTGAGAATCATAGGAATCATTTTCAAATACAAAACACTCATTATTTGTTTTTAAAAATGAACATCATTTTTAAAAACAAGAGGCCCACTATATTCAGAATCTGTAATCAACCCAGTTTCCAGGGTTCAAACAGAGTGATTCGTCAATTGCTAGCTATTCCAGGAATCTTAAAACAACACCTGGTTCACATTTCTTTTACCTGCTTTACAAATTAGCAGGTTAGTTTCCCTTCAGAGCGGATTGTTTAACTTACAAATTTAAATGACAATGATCAGCTTTGCACACATAATAAATTTCACAGAACATTGTAGACGTTTTCCCTTTCTATTTAAAGTAAGTGTTACGTAAGTGTCAACATTAAAAAAAATAATAAGTTTTTATTTTAAAAGTATATTCAAAGATTTATTTTAATAATATTTAACGAAATCTTTTAAAATAAATCTTTGAATATACTTAAAAGAACTTACTTAAAACCTCTTTAAAGAAAAGGCTAAGTAAGAAGGCGCAATATTATTAAGTATAGAGAGGCCATGTCTATTAAACAGTCGGACCTCGATAAGTAGATTTTCCTGAGGCGAAAACCTCCCTATAACGAATTGATTGTTAGGTCCAGGGCTAGTTCTATAAGACTAATGTATTTTAGATCTTTTGAACTCAAATATTTTAGGCTTCCAACATGTGTAAGTCGAATCTTCCAAGGCGTTTGTGTAAAAGTAGTAAAAGTAAAAATATTAATCCCCCATCCCATTATGGAGGGAGTCAAGTGTAGGGGGAGGTGCTTTCTCGGTGGTGTCGGTATTTGAAAGCTGTCGGCTTTCTTTCATGTGAAACATCAGACACCCGCCTCTCACTCATGTGAAGTCTCCTAGCTTGTATCACTGCCACCCACACCCTTCTCAAGATCAACATTGTCCTTGAGTAATCTGTGCCTATTAGGGCCAATTTCTCTCGAAAATTCCACAAGTCTATTATTTTTTTCAGGTCTCTTTGAGTTCGACTTGGAGAGGTCAGACTGTACAAGATAACACTATTATTAAAATTATTAATTTAAAAAAAAACGTAAAAGAACAAATTTTTCATTATAAATCCTTTATTTCTGAGACATAACTATTAGGTTATTATAATAAGCTGGGCAAAATAATACGAAAATACATATTTCTCATCATTTCTCGTAAAACGTGTTTAATATAATGCGCACCGATCGTGAATATATTTTTAAAAATTACTATAAATGTAATGCGCACCTTATTGCGCGACATGAAAGTTTGTGGAACATATTCAGCACCATAACACCGTATCTCAAAAAATTAACATGATATAAAGAGATACATACAATAACTTACAATTTCAATAATTTAATTACTGTCCATTCGATTGATTTGAATTTTCGATGCATCATTTTTATCATTGGAATGAGTCTGACTGCAAAATTCAGCTCGCTAACTTAGGAGAAAGTGGGTTAAAAATCGATCCGAAGTTTTTTCAGCAAGATCGGTCGTTCGGTCGCACGGCTCAGAGACCACAAGTTAATATAAAGGATTTTTAGCGCATTTTCGAGAAGTCGAATGCGCTATTGCACCCGTTTTGTCCGTCCGTCCGTCTGTCATCACCCTAGATCTCAGCAACCATAAGTCCTAGACCCATGATGTTTTTTGTATGTCCTGACCTGCCATTGGTGCATCAACACTCAGTTACTCTATCCGTTAAAAAACCCCGTTAAAACCACCAAAAAACATTGCGAATCGAGAGATAACACTGGCGCAGGCAACGGCCGCCATTGCCGGAAGTCTTAGTATTATCAAAAGTATTCGTTTTTTTTTTGTTGACGTCATTAGAATATGTGTAAAAGTTTAGAGAGTTTTACGTCATCATTTGTGGTGACTTCAATCAAGATCTTAGCGGCCCAGGGGCAGAAATTGAAAACTTTTTCGAAACAAGCTTCAACATTCAGCTACTTTCACCAAGATTGGCAACCACGATCTATCAAACAACAATTGACGGAGTATTTGGGCGATTAGCTGATTACAATTTAGAATGTTTCATTTATGAGTCCTATTTCAGTGACCACAAACCACTTGTAGTTAGATTAAAGAGAAAATAAAAAAATTTAAAATGTCAAGAAATGACTTTTAAATAAAAAAAATTTCAAGTATATTCATTACACAAGAAAATTCATAAAAATATGTCTAAAATCTAAACACAATTACTGATAACTACATAATGCTGATATCTAACATAAGTACTGATACATAATACGAAAATGCGCTAACACGTCCTGAGTTCCAAAAGGGACCAGGCTTAACATGATTTTTAAAAAATGCAAATAATTGTGGACATTAAAATGATAATTTACCACCATACACAGTTAATTGGTGCATTTTATTACAATGATGGGACTTTAATAAAAAAAAAGCATAAGGGTATTTTTAAACATCTTGTTAATGTTCTAAGTGAAACGCTTATGTTTGAATTTCAAAACTGAATTCAAATAATTTTAAGAATCTGACACTATCGCCCGTCATACCAATTAAGTGGTGAGAATATTAGATCAAAACTGCACACACTAAACAAACAAAAAAGAAGAAAAAACACCATTTACCTAAATATGTAAAATTGGTTTATTCTTGACTTGTCTTATCTATACAGATGCTCCTTCTAAGCAGAAGATTATTATTTCGTCCACATACCATCTTGGTATGTTGGCAAGAAACGCAGCGTTTATAGGCCACGGCTACGAGGGTTCCACGCATTACCAAGCCACCTCTGTTTCCAAACTAGTTTTGGGTACTCTTACGAGGCTGAATGGACTCAGAAATACCCTTTACCGCGGTAACGAATACTTACTTTAACATGGATTCAGTGCTGCGAAGTCGGGGGAATTTTCCCTTATCGTGGGAATTTTTTAGCCAAATTTTGAGAAATGGGAATTAGGGAATTTTTAATGATTTTGCCTAAAAAATGGGAATTTTTTAGATTGACCAATTTTAAAAATTAAATACATTCTTGAATGAAAATAAAATAAAATAATTTCAAACGTTCTCATTTTCAAATAAGAAATACTTGTGTTTTGATGTGTTGGGAGGCTCTTTGACGTAATGTTTGTTTATTTTTAGCGTGTCTTGGTTTTTTAATCCGGATCTAGGTTTTTTTCTGACGTTTTGGCAAGATTTTCCCCAACATTGTCACTGACAGTTTAAGTTTAAGGTTAGATTGTGTAAATGTATTACCATTAAATAATACAATTAATTAGTCTGAGCCCGAATCATCATAAAATGTTTGTTACATATATACGACCAAATAATTAATACTATGTAAATATATAACAATCTATGTAACCATGTATGATGGATTTATTATTAATACATTTCAAAGCATATTTTTATAAATCACAGACAAATTTAAATTACAGGAGTATCCAAATAACTTTTTAAAAACTTCATAATGTTAAAATTTTAAAGTATAATCTATATTTTGGCTTTGTAGCCAAGTTGTTAAATAAAAACGTATAGATTAAATAAAAATTGAAAGTTCACTAATAAGAATTAAAAATGCCTTAAAAATGCAGAATATTTATTATTTTTTAATTTGGAAGTCCAAAGTCATTAAAATGAATGCGAAAGCATTTAATTGAAGTTGCCACTTTTCAGTTTTTTTCCCAAGTTTTTAATGCATGTGGGAATTTTCTGCCCAATTCGTGAATTTTTTGCTTCCTGCCTGGGAAAATCTGGCACTTAGACTTCGCAACACTGCATGGATTCAAACCTGTGACCATCGAATATAAATTGAAACAATTTTTTTATAAACCAGGTGCATTAAGTGCTAAGTTAAAATGCTGAATTTTTTTTTTTTTTTTATTTTATTTTTTATTTTTTTTTTTTGCAGAAAGTCTGTTGCGTCCCATGTTGAGACTTCAACCTTTCCGCTGATTGGAAAAAGTTAGTGTGGCAAAACGGCGGGTCACTTGTTTGAGCGAAAAACAGTATACATTGATGCTATAGATTCAAATTTCAAAATTGTATTGGTCCTTTGATACCCAACTGCCAGGGAATCTGTATTTGAATATAAATGACAAGTTTTTTGAAAATAAGTTAATAATTGAATATAAATGCATTTATATAGTTAATTACTTCTGCTCAGCAAAGTTTGATAAAGATATTTGGAATTTAAAAAACAACAACAACTAATACTTTTCAACTCATCACACGAGTTTGCAATGTTTTACAAGGATCAATTATGAATGCATATTAAGCATACGTTTTAAAAGGCTCTAGAATACACAAAAAGAGGAAAATGAAAATTTTATTTAAACACTTTTAACAAGCCACCAAATAACATATATATACAAGATGACATAATTTAACTTGTCACATAATAATCCTGCTCTACATTCATTTAGCCACTTTATTCTTATGAAGACAAAGTTTTAGTCAATTATAATTGCTTCGTGTCTTGGGGCAGAGAGCAATATGTCTTCCCTCCTTATTTACTTATGTTTAGATATCAATTTCGGATTTCTTTATAGGTTTTTAACGATTTTAAGAAAGTCCCAGGAACTCTAAACCAAATATTTATCTCAATCCCAATTTTAAATTTAATCTTTAAACAAAAATTATGTTACCCATTGATCATCGGTGATTGGATTACATTAAAACTATCGCAGGAATTTCGTATCACACTACTCAACACTCTGAGTAGTAATGAAAATAAGAGCGCATCATCCATTATAAAACACATCTACAAGAGTTTTTGCCCCTGTTAATATCGCTGTACAGTGTATTCGAATACCAATCAAAGATTACTATAAAACACGGTGAGCTCTCGTACTCAAGTTATTGCTTTGCGCCATCAACACGCCAGAGTTTGAACAACAAAACAATGAGCAAACATTTCTTGGTGCTCCTTTTCCTGTGGCTTAGTTTGTTTTAATTTGGTTGTCCTAATGCAACAGTAGAGGAGAATGTAAAGACAATTTGTTTAGATGCAATACGTGAGTAAAAATAAAATTTTGACCTGTAATTATTTCTTGAATTTTTTTTTGGCCAATCTATTGTGCGGATGTTGTAAAAATTGTGATTATAGGTTTGCAAACACACACACAAGCACGATTTATGTGCGATGCATTCGTCCCGTAAAAGCTGATGTAACATTCAGCTAAATTAGAAAAATCATATTTAAACGGCATTTTTCAATTCTCCTGCCGCAAAAAATAAGATTAGTCAGATCCAAGAGAATATTAGAATTTTAGTTTTCGAAAAATAAAGCAATTATGCTGTCTTTTTTAAAAAGTCTCTTTTAAAAAGTCATCAATGCGTTCATCTTGAACAACGACAAAAAATATTTTTTTAAATTTTTACCTGACCTGTAAAGGAGCAGCAATTTTTATTTGCTTTATCATAGTCTTGCCGACGCCAACTATTATTTTAAAACTCTATTCATAAATTTTTGCTTTATATCCGTACTCGAAGACTTTTAGTAATAATTACGACCGTCTTTTATTTGTATAGAGAAGACCCAAAGTTAAATAAATCAGTTATGCTACGAGATTTCAATACGACACCAGAATCGAATGTAATTGTAGGCTATAGTCTATATATATCTATGCAAATACCCGATTTCAAATAAGGTTTTCTGTAGAAGCGTGCAAAATTTATTTTTTATTTGCATGCAATAAAAGGGTACATTTATCTTAAAGCACCGGGATAGATAACATTTTTGGCAGCTGCAATTGGAGTGTGTACACAAAGATTTTCCTCTTTGCCCACTCTGGAGCAAGCCATATACAACTGTCCTTAGAAAAGCATAGTGTCTGAAAGTCTGTACCAGCAATCCCAAGAGACTGGGTCCCCAGTTATGACTGCTTCTTCGTGGTAGTGTACTTAACAACTTTCCGAATTTTCATTCCTCTACATACACCAGAAACAGTACAATAGGTGATTTTCAGTTTTTATACAGCTCATTTTAGTTTTAAAAAAATATACTACATGAGCCCCCGGCTCCCAGTAAGTGATAATTTATTTATTTTTTCGCCTGTTACCATTGGATGGATGAATGGATAGACAAAATGTTTCGTTTTGATTTATTCCATGATGATTTTTTTCTTCTTTTTTTTCATGTCTTTAATTATCAATCATACTTTCTCCTACGAATACTGTTTTATTTCAAAACTATTTCAAAAGCCTGCTGAAGCTGGAAGTGGAAGAACTAAATCCCACAGAAGGGATAAAAAGATATTACCAAATACTGCAATAGAAAAAACCACGGTGCCTTTATTGCCATGAAAAGATTACGATATGAACAGAAATAACAAAGAAATGTATGAAATACTGTAATAGAAAATAACATTTGGCCTATATTGCCGTGAACACAATACGATATGAAATTAAATAACAAAGAGATGTACGAAATACTGAAATAGAAAAGAACTTTTATCTTTTATTACCATGAACACAATACGATATGAACAGCTAAATATGAAAGATTTCATTTTACACCACATTTTTAGTGTAGCAGGTGGAGCTGTCGTGGAGCAGTTTCCCTTGTTTAGGACCATCTGCCACATGGACCTTGACATCTGCTGTTCTGCGTACACGGGAGAAAGCAACGTATAAACTGCCCGTGGCTAAACACAGGTTGTGGTAGGTAGATACTGACCTTATCCAGTGTCTGGCCATGCGATTTGTTTATGGTCATTGCGAAAGCTAACTTCACTGGGAATTGCCTTCTCCGTAGAACGAAAGGCAGGTCTGTGGTTGTCGGGGCAATGTCCACGCGTGGAATGAATAGAGTGCGACCTTTGTCACTTCCGGACAGAAATTCAGCGATGATGAGGTTGGGTTTGAGGTCCCTAACCACCAATCTGGTGCCGTTGCATAGACCTCGTTTGGTGTTCAAATTGCGAAGAATTATAATTGTTCCGACTTTTAATGTTAATTGATGAAGCGGCATTCCCGAAGGTGCCAATTGATGTAGAAATTCCACGGGATAATTGTTTTCATCATCTGGCGTGCAGTCGTCGATGGAGTCGGAACTTAAGTATGTCCTGGGTTCTCCTTCAAGTAGATGCAGAACCTGACTATTGATAAGGTCCACATGGGAATTTGGGAATTTGTAGGGCAGAGAATTGCCTTATTTACATATTCTTCTGCATCTCTGGCTAGAAGTCGTTCACCGAAGATTTCGGAAACAATAGATCCTGTGCAGACCATATGGGCTGGAACTTCAAACATATTCTCGTCCAATCCATGTTCATTGGTTAATGTTCCATTGCCTTGCTCAATTAACCAAGACGTAAATTCTGGATCAATAGATCGCACATTACTTGCCAAATGTGAGAATTGTAAATTTAGACCAATAGACTTAATACTCGCTTCGACAATGGCGGCCCTGGTTTCATGAGCAACAACGGGCAAGGTTTGTCTGAAGTCCCCACCCCAGAGAATGGTTTTTCCACCGAAAGGTTTGTCATTTTGCATGCCATCTTGTAAGAGTTTATTCACGCATTTCAATGCGTCCTTAGAGGCGTAGGAGAGCGGTGTCGTACCTTGAATGCGGCGCAGCAATGCAGTTGGCAATGGGTTAAGAACCTAAAACCGACACACCGACATCAACCGGTTGGTGGTGACTTACATCATGATTTATAACGGAGACAAACACGCATAGGCTGGTGGCCGATGTTAGACTCAACACAAATGTGTGTACACAAATGTTGACGTCACAGGTCCATGCGTTATTTCGGTAATTGATGTTCTGAGCTAAATCAATGACGTCATATACTATTTTTTTACGGCGAACATTTTTAATTAATTTAATTTTGCGCGCCTTTTTGCACGCCTTTCGAGCACCTTGTCGCGCGCCGTTAGACGGGGAGACACACGCTTACTTAAGGCGATTATGTATTATCCCTCCTGTTTAATCTCCTGATTCTACCACATGAGAAGAAAAGAGGCTTGGTTTCAGCTGATACGTGATGTGTAGGAAAAAAATTCTTTCATGAAATTAAGATTTTAGTATTCTTTTTTGTTGTATTCCTTAATGCTAATGGAGACTATTATTGGTCTGCCATGACATTATCAATAATTGTTTGTTAATGTGTATTTTACTATAATACACTACATTAATAAAATTGTGTCGTCCAACATAAGTATTTGGTGTGTATGGTATTTTAATAGAAAATTAATTGATGTTTCAACACGAAATCTTATAATTAAGAAAATAAAATCATTCCAGAAGTAACTAGAAATGACAATATTGCTACCACCAACGGCATTCGGTTAGTCTAAATGTATAGCTCAATTCCAAGTTAATATCACTGTATATAATACCAAAACAGCGAGGGACCTGGCAAGCATAACCTCGAAATAAAAAAAATAATAATAAGGATGCATGTGTACTTTCAAAAAGATTTAATCATTAAATTTCTTACTTTAAACATGTCAAATAGATCTACAATGCATGCATTTTTAAATTTTGAAAAATATCACCCGTCTTACTTCAGTATGTGAAAATATTTTCGTTAAATAACTTTTATAATCTATCTTAAATTTCTATCATTTTTCAATGGTTCGTTCATTGCTGTTAATACCTGTACGCATAAAAAATATGTTACTTATGAGAAACATTTGAGTTTTAGCCATTTTTTTCCCTTTTAACTAATACAATTTTTATGTTTAGAATTGAATTCACGAATGACCACTGTTGTCCAATGTGGGCAAGGAAAAGTTTCAATTGTTTCTTCTCTTACTGGCCGCATGGTGCTTAACTCATAATGTAAAAGGTTGTCGTTTAATGTGTCCCTGCATCATAAATCGAATATTTATCTTATTTTTAAAGTGAATAAAATGATTTATATTTAAATCTCTTGCACTAAACAACTCATTTATTTTTACGAATGAAACAAACGCAAATGCAGTTTTACAATTATTTACGTCTCTGAATTTTATTTCAATTTTATTTATTTACAATTTATGCATTCGTATTTCTGCAAACACATATGTAAGGCGCATGTGTAGATGGGCAAAATGTGCTGTAGGCATTTTCACAAATACCATAATCGTAATCATCAATAGAGCACCAGCCTTGGCAAACAATTATCATATGCTCAATTGTGAGTGTGTTGCTGAAACAAAAAGTCAATATGCAAAGAATAATTTTTTCAAATAAAACAGAATCCGTATGAGATATTGTGATATAAGACAAATTAGGGTAAATAAAGAAATCTAGAAAAACATTCATTTTGAAATAAAACGAAACAATGTATCCATTCATCCATCCATCCATCCATCCGTCCATCCATCCTTCCATGCATCCATCCATCCATCCATCCATCCATCCATCCATCCATCCATCCATCCATCCATCCATCCACCCATCATTCCAGTGTCATTTTGACATCACTTTAATATTAATATATTTAATTTATTTATTTATTTTCAGTTGTTTTATTTACTAACTAGCAATTTGCCCGTGCTTTGCTGCGGGAAGATGGAGTATTAGTGATAAGTAAGGGAGTGCATTAAAAAACTATCTTTTGGCCCCCAGCGCCCACCAAGGAATATTTTAAATATTATTTCACCTGCTGCCATCCTGAAAATGTATTTAAAAAATCCCCAACGTTTTATGCATTACCTATTTAGGAAATAGGAAAAATAGTGCATTTCAATTTGTATATAGCACATATTTGGAAAAAAAAAACACGTTTTTGAGGTCCCGGCCCCAATGAGTGTGAATTTTAAAATTATATTACGCTAATTTTTGTCGCGAAAGGGTACCCAACAACTTCCTAAAGATTTATGCTTCTACCTTCATAGGGAATGGGAGAATTAGGGATTTTTAATTTTTATATAGTTAATATTAGGGAAAAACTACATTTTGGCCTCCCAGCCCACAGTAAAGAATGTTTTTAATAATTGTTCACCTGCTACCATCATGGAATTGTAGTTAACAAACCCCCAAAGTTTCATGCATTTGACTATTTGGAAAATAGGAGAATTATTGATTTTCACATTTTTATAAATTAATTTACACCAATTTTCGTCGTTTTGAGGGTACCCAACAAGTTCCTAAAGTTTTATGCTTTTACCTACTCGATGAATTGTGGAATTTGTGATGAGTCGGTTTTTAAGATAAGAAAAAGTTATATTTGGGCCCCCGGCCCCATGTGAGCGGAAATTTATCATTCTCTTTCGCCAACTTTCATCTGGAGATTGTACTCAACAACTTCCCAAAGTTTTATGCTTCTACCTAAATGGAGAATGGGGGAATTAGTTATGTGTAGTTTTTTATATAGTTTATATTAGGAAAGAAACTACATTTGGCCCCCCGGCCCACAGTAAGATATATTTTAAAATATGTTTTCATCTGTAATTTTCAATTCCCCAACGATTCATGAGTCTACCTACTCGAGAAATATGAGAATCGGTGATTTTCAATTTTTATAAATCTCATATAAGAAAAAAAATATGTTTTTGGGGTCCCGGCCCCCATGAGTGTGTACTTCAAAATTCTTTTACACCAACATTTGTCCTGAGAGGGTACTTAACAATTACCCAAAGTTTTATGCTCCTACCTACACGGAAAATTTGAGAATTAGTGATAAGTTGTTTTTTTTTAATAAAAGAAAAAATATATATTTGGGCCCCCGGTATCCAATTAGAGGGAATTCTAACATTCTTTTTGCCAATTTTCGGGTGCTTGTACTCAAAAAATTTCAATAGTTTCATGCTTCTACCTAATGAGAAATAGGAGAATTAGTGATTTTCAATTTGTATATAGCTCATATAAAGAAAAAATTTTTTTGGGGCCCCGGCCCCATTAGTGGGACATTTAACATTCTCTTTTGCCAATTATCATCGGAAGCATGTACTCAAAAAATTTACAAAGTTTCAGGCTTCTAACTATACGGGAAATAGGAGAATTATTGATTTGCAATTTGTAAATAGCTCATATAAGGGGACACATTTTTTAATGGGGCTGCATTTTTTGGGGCTCCCGTACCTCTTTGAGTGGGCATTTAACATTCTCTTTCGCCAATTATCATCGGAAGATTAAACTCAACAACTTCCTAAAGTTTCATGCTCTGCACCTACATGGTGAATGGAAGAAATAGTGATTTTTAGTTTTTAAATTTAGGCCCCCTGTAGGAGAAATTTTAAAAATTATTTCACCTGCTAGCACCGTGAAAGTGTATTTATAAACTCCCCAACATTTGATGAGTCTACCTACTCGGAAAATAGGAGAATTGGTTGATTTTCAATAGCTCATTTAATGAAAAAATCTTTTTCGGGGCCCAAGCCCCCAAGAGTGGGAAATTTAATATTCTCTTTTGCAAATTATCGTTGGAAGCATGTACTGAAAACATTTCTTATGTTTCAAGCTTCTACCTACAAGGGAAATAGATGAATTATTGATTTTCAATTAGCATATAGCTTATATAAGGAGAAAAACAATTTTGGGGCCCCGGACCCCATGAGTGTGAATTTCAAAATTCTTTTTAACCATTTTTCGTTGTAAGAGAGTCTCCAACAACTTCTTAAAGTTTCATGCTTCTACCTATACAGGAAGTTGGAGAATTTGTGAAGTAGGCAAAAAAGTTTTTGGGCCCCCGGCCCCACATGAGTGAGATTTTCAAAAAACTTTTTCGTCAATTTTCGTAGACAGAGAGTTCTAAACAACTTCTGAATGTTTCATGATTCTGCCTACACGGGAAGTTGGAGAATTAGTGATGAATCAGTGAGTGAGTCAGTCAGTCAGTGAGGGCTTTCCCTTTTATTAGTATAGATAAAAGACTGTCCTGCTTGTACATTACTTGTTACTTCAAGTACGGATAGATAGCTAACACCACGAATATATCTTTTAAAATATTAGTCCCCAAAATTCTGAAAATTCATAGGAAAAAAAAAAATTTCTAGAATTGAACTCTTTATGGCTGCGTATTTGTGAGCCATGCTAACACGCAAAAAAGTTAATGGCAAATTTTCAGTTTAACAGATTGATGTTTTTTTTTGTTTTTTTTTTAAAATAATTACAAAACAATTGCTATATTTTATGGTAAATATTAATTTAATCTAATGTTCGGTTTAATATGAGAAATCATTTTTCGGCAGGAGAAAGTATAAATGAGGTTTAAATATTAAATTGCATTTAGGTGACTTTTACATCAGCTTATACTAACAAAAGGCACACACGTGACCGTCAACAAATAAATTCATTTACTAGAAAAGGCAGGAAAATTCTAGGAATGAATACAAGTAAAAAATGTATATATTTTACCCCGCCACGCATGCAGCATAAGTGCTATGACACCTTCCTCTTGCCATTACTGGTGCCGTTGTCGAACCAAATTTCAACAAGCCAAGGCAAATGATTAGGAGCATCAAGAAATATTTGCTCATTGTGTTGTTGTTGACGGTCTGTGGTGTTATTGGCGCAGAGCAATAACTTGAGTACGAGAGCTCACTGTGTTTTATAGTAAGCTTTATTTGGTATTCGATTACAGAGTACAGCGATTTTTACAGCGGCGAAAACTCGTGTAGATATTTTTGATATAATGGATGATTGGCTCTTATTTTCAGTACAACTAAGGGTGTTGATTAGTGTTTTATAAAATTCCTTTTCCTGATCCCAGACGATCATTCTGCGGTGATCCACGTGTAGCAGTATTTTAGATTGCATAAGACAGTTAGAGATAACAGAGAAAAGAGTAGTTGGTATTGAGTTCCAGAGAAAAATTTTATGGTCTATAAGAGGCATTAAATAAATCCATTTAGGATAACTAAGAACACTTTGCAGCGTATGAAAATTTTCTCTGGCACAAGCAAGTATCAATAATTAACTAAAACTTCGTTTTCTCAAGAAAAAACTGGCCAAAAATTATTATCAGACAAAAACAAAGTTATGGCGTTATTTACATGTGTCAAAAGTGTTTAAGAAATATCATATTTTTTTTCTTTTTAGTGTGTATTTTCGAGACTTTACTAACATTTGTTTATTTTATTCAATTCTCTATGGTCTTTGTGAGAAATTATAAACTCATGTGCAAAGTTGAACAGTATCCGTTATTTTTTTTTAAAAATTACATCACAAAGGCAAGGATAAATTACAGATCTATGGCTTACGGATATCTATGAAACAATATTATCTCTTGAGATTTTGACTATATCGACTTTCTCTCAAACAAATGACCCACCGGTCTGCCACCCTGACTTTTGCAAAGTTGAGGTTGAAGTCTAAACATAGGACGCATTTTGTGCAGTTTTTATCTGCTTTTCTCACCACTTTGACAAGTATTGTTATATTCTAACATTTACTAGCATTCGGGTTTTAAATTCAAAAATAAACATTTTATTAAGACCATTAACAAGATGTTGAAAAAATTCCTTTGGGCTAATTATTTTTTTATTTTATTGTGAGCTTTACATAACACTAGCTAAATAAAGAGATACAAACTCTATTTCAAAAAAAAAAAATTAAAAAAAATTATTATAAAAAAAAAATAATAATAAATTTTTATTTAATTGGTGTGTAAAGCTGATAATTGTCAGTTAAATTTAGAAGTTTAACACTCCACGTAATAAGAGTTAACTCAATTATTACACTTTTGTTTCGTTTATTTATTTAAAAATACTACACAAAATAAGATTTTCACAGAAGGATTTCAGAATATTTTTTTCCTAACTTCCCATTATTGATTTAACTATTTGATATTGTATTTTTTTTAAAAAGTAATTTTGACCGAATGTTAATTTTATAACACATTTGACAGTGTGTATGGTCACTGCTAAAAATTTTTGTGACAAGCATCAGTGACCAACACTGACTCCATATGTTTCACGGTGTCATTCCTGCTCACCTCCTGTGCTTTCATGTGATGCTTTCATATATATTCACAAATGCGAATATGTTTCAACAAGCATGACATATGACCCTTGCTGGGGTCGACCAATCAGTTTATAGTTGGAAAGCAGAGGTGGTCTCGAAACCAAAATAAGTTATTGCATTGCCTTGCGTTGTTCCTTCACAGAGTAACGAGTGATTAGTCTAGTGGCTAAAACGTCGCCTTACATGCGGTAGGACATGTGTTCAAGCCCCAGCGACAACATTGTTTTTTAATTTGTTATTAAACAACCAGTGCCTATTAAAGTGAACATTATATTTTTGCGTCACATCTTTTGATGGTGTCACCCGATGTGGTCTGCACCCCAAAGTTACGCCACTGCTTAGTCTTACTTTCTAATTAGTTTCGCGACGGTGACCCATAAAATAGCACACAACGAAAGAGCGCAGCTGAAGATTGGATGCGATTGTTTGGAAACCAGGGTTCCCAACCTGTGGGTCGTAACCTCACGGGAGGCGCCGAAGGGTTTCATGAATGTCGCTCACTTGTGCTATGTACGAGTACCATTCATCAACGTGATGCTGGCATTAACAAAAAGCCACCCGAGAATCAGGAACTTGGTCAATGACGTGCAATTTCAGCCATGGCATTAACTTATTATTAAATTTTAAGTCTGCGGAAAATGACGATTACTAAAGCGATTAATTTTTTTCTTCAAATTTATAAATAATTTATATTATTTTGTTCTTACAAACTTTTCCCGAGTATTATCATTATGTATGTAGATGTGCATATGTAAATTAAAAGGTTTTTGTTCCATATTTCTTGCATAGCAAGAACGTGGTGACGTGGTGACGTGGTGGTCGAGAGGTAGCGCTCTCGACTGTCATACCGATGGTCACGAGTTCGAATCCACACGAAAGTGAGGATTTGTTCTCGGGGCCTAAGGAGTCCCCGAGTCACCCAGCTCCGAATGGGTACCTAACTAGACAATAGTTAGGCGGCTGGGGTAATGCGTGGAACCCCTATAGCCGTGGCCTGTGACCGCTGCATCACTTGCCAACAGATCATCTCTCATGGTCTGTGGACGCAATTATCTTCTGCATAGAAGGAGCGTCTGTATATCTAAGATAAGATAAGATAGCAGAACGATTTGATGTGTTTAGTCCCAAAAAATGTGATCCATGGAATAACCGTGACTTAACCGATTTCGCGAAATTATGAATCGCGACTTAACATGCGTTATACAAAAGATAGTTAATCGAAATTAATAGATTAGTCTTTTAATTTTTTTTTTCAATTCACTGGATTAATTTTGTTAATCAGTACCTGGGCTCAGTGGCGTAGCTTGAGCTTTTGCCGCCCGGGGCGGTCTTTAA
>MUZC01000515.1:0-24426 GCA_002072015.1 Radix auricularia
TGAGCTACCGCCCCGGGTGACACCAACCCTAGTGACGCCTCTGCCCCGGGGGCCTTGCCAGTACCGAGGCTTGAACCCATGACTCGAGTTCTTGCGACGGTTCGGCAATGTCCAGTGGGCTACCACTTAGACCACCGTGGCCAATACATATAAATAATATTTATTTTTATTTACAACACTTAAAACAAAAAAAATTAAAATAAATAGATTTTTTGGTGGTCGGATAAAATTGTTTAGTTTTTGTTGAAATAATTATATTTCAATAGGGATTGGAACAATTAAGATCTAATGGCAGCACCAGAAGATGAAATAAATTTGGACAAGACTTCAGACCAGAATCAGAAAGAGAGCACATTCAAAAAAATAATTGGAGGTAAGAAAATAATTATGAGCTAATCTTTTATCTTGGAATGAATTCCAAATGCATACAAGTTATGTTATTCCCTTTATTTTTTTTTCTTTTTGTTGAACTTTTTATTTCTATTTCTCTTCTTTCTCTCACACGCAGCAATATGGAACACAAGATACACTTCCGATGTCAAAGAAGATCAGGAGTTATTGGTGCAAAGAACTTTTCGAGAATTAATTATTTACTTGCTATTTCTAATATTTGTTTGCCTAAGTAAGTTAAAGAATTTAACTCTGGTCCTTAAATTTTGTACAGCCAGGATAAAGTCTATATAAAAAAGAAAACACAAACAATAAAATTTAAGCTAATTTTACCTACGTTACCGGCACATTCTGGGAACAAATGCCAATTTTTGTTAATAAAATTTTTAATAAATTAAAGACAATTAAGGGAATGAATTAGATAGTATCCTTGGGTTCAGAAAAGTAAGCTTTAGTTATTTCTCTTTAGGCCTAATCAATTACTTTTTTAAGTATTCATTTTTGTTAACATGACAGTTATATAGGCACTCTGAAACAGTTTTTCATATTTTTAATCTCAGAATTTTTTTTAGCAAATTTTAATTTAAAAGTTGGTTTTTATTTGGTGCCAAATGTCCATTTCCATGTTGTCTTCTCAGGTCTATGCATGGCTTAGACAACATTTTTTTTCATATCATTTTGAAAATCTAGTAAATAACTGTTTTAACAAATCCTCAGTTGCTTTCGGTATGGCTTCAACCAATATGTACTATTACACTAAAGTCATGATGGATCTTTTCCTTGAAGTAAAAACAAGTGATGGCATCTCATTTAAGACAATTACCAGTGTTGAAGACTTTTGGAAGGTAAGTCTAACAAAAGATAGTCAGTGGGATTATTCTTTGGCAGATATTATTTTAACTCATAAGCTTTCACTACTTAAAACTGTTTAGATGTTCACTTGGGTTATCAACTAAATGTTAGATCTAATTCTTTGTGTTAACAAAATAAATTTTAATATGTGAAATATGATATTTAATTTTGAACACTTGAATAAGTAAAGACAAAAGTGAAAATAAATTAAATCACTTATGGATTTTATCAATATAAATCAATTCAAAAAAATAAATAACTAAATTTACAAATAAACATGTCTTTTGAATCATTTTGATTTTCTCTTTTAAAAAATAACAAAAGAAGACCTCCGAGGAAGAAACTGGCAATATGACATTTATTTAACCTCTCTATCTGACAGAAACTTTAAAAAATAGAATGTTCTGATTAGAGTTCAATGAGAAAACTTCATCTCTGACCCTATGAAAAATTGAAATGAATTTATTTAATTAATGATAAATCATTATAGTTTTGAACTTTAAAAAATAAATGTCTCAGAACTACAAAAATGTCACTTAGCCTTTTCTTCCCTTAAGGTCTTCAAATTTGTTAGTGTTCTTCTCATTGTTTAGGGGAAAATTTGATTTTACCCTCATGACTTCTTGCTTTAAAAAAATTCTTGTTTATTGTTCTCATAGCCTTTGGATTTTGATCTCAATTGCCTATAATTATTTTGAATTGAATGTAAATACATATTTTAACAAGAATTAAAAATTATATTTTTTAAAAGAGTTAAAACTAGGGGTTGGCCGGATATTCCACTTGATATAGGGATTTCCGCCACTATCAGTATTTTCCAAATACTTATGGCAGATCTGGATATCAATTGTGATTTGATTTGCAAACATAAAAATAATAATTTTGCTTGTCTCACATGTTATATCTTCTATAGTCTATTGTGAATACATGTATTACAATTATACAAAATAAGTTAAGTAACAAATTAAGTTATAAATTAAATTAATATGTAACAAAATAAACAAATTTACAAGCATTGATCATGAAATCATTAAAATCCAATCAAATTATAGTAAAACAATCAATTTGAATACAAGGAAAAATTTTTAAAGTTACAAGTTTAGATATTACTTCACTACAATCCGGATCCGACCAATATTAAAAAATCACAGCCGGCCATCCCTTGTTAAAACATATCAGTTAAAAAAGTTAAAGCATATCTTTCAACTTAATCAATCAGTTTGCCAAAGGCCCTCTGTTAAACAGCCTGTACTGGGAAAAGTGGTACAATGGTGATCCACTTCCTCAAAGCACTTTCGGCTACATTTACTATGAGAACAAATTATTGGGTGTCCCTCGACTTCGACAACTGCGTGTGAGCACCAACTCGTGTACTGTCAATGATGAATTTCAAAGCTTCATTACTGACTGCTATGCTATGTACAGCAAAGATGACGAAGATACACAGCCGTTTGGAAGACATGCCCAAGAACCTAACGAAACTGCGTATGATTTATTTTTCAGAAAAAGCTCATAATTGTTGTATTAAATATTTATGCTGTTTAAAAAAAATTAAAAATTTTAATGTTGATTTTTTTATGATTGAATTTGTTTTCTGTGATAGGTGTTTTCAATTATTATTTTTCAGCCCATGAATTACAAATCATCATGCAAATATTTTTGGAACGTTCCATGTCTCCACATTATTGCTGTTTAAAAAGATCACTTATTTATACTTTAGCAAGAATAACATAAATAGGGACGAACAAATATTAATGCAATCAAATATTTTTAAAAAGCTTTTCACCTTATTTAATCAAATTATAGATTACTTGTTATTTTGGAAACTTTTATAGGCAGTTGAACAGTTTGTAGGAAACCATTGAATTTGAATACATTGTCTCAGTTTGTAATTCTGATCTCACTGGTAACAACTTTATAAGTGCAGGTGTATGTGAGTCTTTTTTTTAAAAAGTGCTGGTGTATACGTGTCATTTTTTCAAGGCCTGGTCAATACAAATCCTTTTTTAAAGAGCTGGTTTATTCATGTTTCCATTTTTTTCCTGCTTTGATAATAAGTGTCATTTTTTACTTCCTTTATGTTATTAATAAACTGTTATTTATTTTTTTGAATGATGTAAATAGCAATATTTCCTCGATATAAGAATCAAAATTAAGTTTGAAACATGTTTTTTTTTTTTGTTTTTTTTTCTTTAGAATTTACAAATAATTGACTTTGTAAATGTTGAAAATTGTAAATTTAATAAGTTAAAATATTGTTAAGGGATGGATACAATGTCATAGTCTCAAAGAAACAGGCAGTGTTTGGAATATACTTGTTCAATTCAACTTATTCCTCTAGGTGGATGTACAAAACACAAGAAGAACTTGAAGGCTTTTTCTACTGGGGGAAAATTCATCTTTACAGTGGTGCTGGCTACATAAAAGATCTACATGTGACCAAAGATCAATCTTCAATTATCATAAATGATTTGGAAGATAAATTATGGATACAGAGGGGTGCAAGAGCTGTTTTTATATCATTTACTGTTTACAATGCCAACATAAACCTGTTCTGTGTAATAACGTAAGTTTATAGCAGTAACATGTTCAACATTTTAACAAGACTATCTGTAAAAGCCCCATGACAAAGAAATTTTAACAATAATAAGAAGTTGGTTTTTTTAATAATTTTTTTTTTAAATTTGGTATTTAAGAAATGATAATATTTATTGCTATTGTTAAATGTAAGATTCTAAGAGGAAAAGAACAACTTTAATAGAATAAATTTAGAATATAGATATTTTTGAATATGGAAAAATTGCCAAACGCTTTGTTAACTTTTTTCTTTTTTTTTTAAAATCAGCCTTTTAGTAGAATTTCCAGCCACAGGTGGAGCTATCCCGTCATGGACATTTCATACTGTAAAGCTCATACGTTATGTGACCCCGTTTGATTCATTTATATTTGGATGTGAAATTATTTTTATAATTTTTATATGTTACTACATCATAGAGGAGATGCTTGAGGTGAGCTTGCTAAGTTTACACCAGTTCTAGTTTTTCTTACCTTTTTATAAAAAGAATCAGATCAATTTTAGTTTTAAGAAATCAGATATGGAATTTTTTTAAACAATTATTATTTTATTTTGGAATTACTCAGCAGTAAAGTTAAAGCCATTTTTTTATTCCCAACTACTGTTTAGCTAAAGAGACTTTAGTGGATTTTAAGTGATCTTTTCTTTATAACCGGTTTGGTCGCATCATTTACTTATATGTCACATGTTTAAATAATTTCATTAGCCTTTGATGTCATTCAAGTAAGTATAAAATATTTTTAAATAGTCACCTAACACTTGTCTGAAGTTGTTTGCATTATCATTTTTGGGTAACCATCTAATTCATCAGAAAATGTAAATGTTGATCATATCATTTGCATAAATTTAAATATCTTTTAAGTTAATTTAATACAGTTTAAGGATTATTTGCTAAGTTAAAATTTTTCTGTAAAAGTTGTTGTAAAAAGCAAGAGAGCTCTTTGGACATCTTATTTAAACATTTTCTATCCTTACAGATTAGCTTCACAGGCTACCGTTATTTCTTGGACTTTTGGAATGTTCTGGATGTTGTTTTACTTATCGTTGCTCTTGTCTGCATCATTTTCAATGCCTACCGGTCGTTGACCATCATGGCTAAACTGCAAGCTCTTTTAGAAGATTCTCTCAAGTATGCACAGTTTGAGAACCTTGGCTTTTGGGAAGTGCGCTTCAATAACTCAGTAGCAGTTACAGTTTTTATAGCTTGGGTTAAGGTATGGAATATATAAAATTGTGCTAAAAATGTAAACAATTGTTATTGTGCCAGGAAGATTATAGGAGATCACAACATAATATACAACACAACATAATAACCCTATGGGACACGGTGGTTGGGGGGCAGCGCGCTCAACTGGCGTACCGATGGTGACGAGTTTGAATCTATGGGAAGGCAAGGATTTGTTCCCGGAGCCTAGGGAGACCCTGAGTCACCCAGCTCTGAATGGGTACCTAACAATAGTTAGGCGGCTTGGTAATGCATGGAACCCTAATAGCCGTGGCCTGTGACAGCTGTATCACTTGCCAACAGATCATCCGTCATGGTCTGGGGATGCAATTATCCTCTGCATAGAAGGAGCGTCTGTATATAAGATAAGATAAGATAATATGTTAAGTTTTTTTAATTTAAAAAAACCTTTATTTTTTCCCTCAAGGTTGTGCTAGGTAGAACATATTATAAAATGTTCAATTTTATATTGGATTCAAGTAAACCTCTTGTGTTGGGATATACATATTTAGTTTCTAAAGTTTTAACTTATTTTGGTTTTTATTAATGGTGCTGAAATTCTATTTTTTACTATTTTCAATTAAGTTGACGATAGACAATGCTAAAATGTTAATCTCCTCAAAACCCATAAAATGTGATATTCATCCTGAACCTAAATTCTGAAAACCCATAAAATGTGATATTCATCCTAACCCTAAATTCTGAAAACCCATGAAATATGATATATTCATCCTAACCCTGAATTCCATCCAGGTGTTTAAGTACATCAGTTTCAACAAGACGATGACTCAGCTATCAACTACCCTGAGCCGTTGTGCCAAGGACCTCCTTGGATTTTTTATAATGTTTTTTATTGTCTTCCTGGCCTTCACTCAACTTGGATACCTTCTGTTTGGTACGCAGGTCAATGACTTCAGTACATTCATGAATTCCTTGTGAGTATAATGTCCAGGAGAGGCAATCCATACTTTGATTCCTTAAATTGGCCATGGCATGTTTGAGATGATTGTGTTTCTCAAGCATGGTGTTTATCTACCTTGTTTAGTACAAAATATATTACTAAATATCCACTTCACCAATTAAAGAATTAAATTAAACTTGAGAATATACAGTGAAGAATTGATCAATAAAACAGTTGAGATAGATGAGTTTTTATAACAAATTATTTATTCAATTGGATTTACTTCCCGGATATTATTCAATAACAGTCAATAAACTGAAAATCCTACATGTGGAAGAAAATCAGCAGTGCTTTTCATGGGGCTTCCCTGAAAACCCCCTGAGCTCTCTGGCCCTCTAAAGGACGTAAAAGCTGAGAAGCCCCCAGGAGCGGTCACTTCTAGAAGCGGCCGACTGGGCGTCCAGGACACTAGGTTGAAAACGCCTCCCACTAAGTTGACCTCCCAAGGGAGGGGTGGAATTTTCCCTACTTTGACTCGCTATCACTTCAGCGCCACCCCAGCAAAGCTTACGAGTCTCAATGGTTTGGACCGCTGCAAAGTGGGGGATCATCACTGCCCTACCTAGGGTTTAACCCCCACCGGAAGGTTTCCTCAGAGCTGGCGTCCAATGCGTTCCTAGCTGTACCTTTTGCTAATCCGTGCTGGCGCTCCTGGCCCTAAACCGGCACCGCTCAGTGGCGTTGCTAGTTAATTGAGGGGGACGAAACGGTCGCTTCGGAGTAACCCGACCCTCAACAGGTACTTTGGTTTTCATCATCGGCATTGCATATATAAACTCTGCTTAAGATCCGTACAGCGACTGTAATCATGTGACTAGCACCTAGCATCGGACTTCGGCATTCCTTGCTAGGAGTTGTCAGTTTCAGGTCTTGGTCTGCTCCACGACCTTACTTGTCTGTCGAACCGCGTAGAGGTCACCCCTTCTTGACAGTCAATAAACTAGATAATTGGATTAGTATTGCACAGTGCCATCTGCAGTTTATTCCAACTCTCCTGTACACAAAAAGCTGAAATACCGCCCACACCCTACTATATAAAGAAATAAAGCTGCTACCAGAGATTGTTCCCTTTAAGCTGTGCGCCTACACCACCGAGCATATATCTGAATAATGCCGGGCAATAGATGAGATAATTGTGCGCAGCAAATTTTAACAAGGATGATATAAATGTCATGGAGTATACATTTTTGCACAAAATAAATGGATGTTTTGCAATTTGGCAAACAAGTTTGTTTTTTATTTTGCACGCGGACCAATGAAACTCTGAGAAAACATTGGTAGATGTCCACCCTCTATTTTTTCCTCATTCCTAACGTGTAAGTCTAGATTATTTGAGTCCCTCCTTCCTAGTACAAGTCTGGTTGACTATGTGAGTTAATATAATTTAATATATATTATAGCTGTGATGTAGAGAAATTATAAATGTTCTCTGCCAGAGTTTTTTCAGATACTCATTGTTTTATCTTATATTAAATCAGATATCAAATTTTATGGCTCATTTAGACAAAATGAATCTGTTACTGTTACCGCTGTTTCCTACAATAATATTTTTCAGCTTTACTCTGTTCCGTATCATCCTTGGAGACTTTGACTTCCATCAACTGGAGCAGGCCAACCGTATTCTGGGTCCGATCTTCTTCATGCTCTTTGTCTTCTTTGTCTTCTTCGTCCTGATCAACATGTTCCTGGCCATTATCAATGACACATATTCTGAGGTCAAATCTGACATGGCCAATGCCAAAAATGAATTTGAGATTGCAGATTACTTTAAAAGAGTAAGAGTGTATTAATTTTTTGAACAGTTCAGATAAACTACAAATAAACTCTTGTTTTTGATAGATATTAGTTATAATACTTTACAAACTTGGATTGGATTGATATTTTTGATAATTTTTATTTTAAAATGCAGTACCTTTTGTTTATTCTAAAGTAACTAAAAGCTTGTTAAAATTAGGGGAAGGAAAATTCACTGCGCATATTTGTGGCTCTGCTAATATGATGTCATTTAAAAATAATTATGCTGCAATAGTATTCATCATTCCTACTCTAGCGTTCACAAGTGAATATTGTCTGACACTTTTGATATACCACCATGTCATATTGTTTATTTGTGTAAAGTTAGGATAAACATTTTGTGTAGATGAAACATCTGTGCAGCTTTTTTATTTCAGAAAGATTAATTAAAAATTCTTTTATCTTTTTTAGGGCTATGAGAAGATGTTGGACAAACTCAACTTCAAAAGGGACAAGATTGTGGATATTCAGAAGGCTTTGAGGAGTGCTGACATAAATCAGGACAAACAGCTGGACTTTGATGAATGGCGTCAAGATCTTAAATCGTAAGCACTATTTCATAGTGTCAGGATGAACTTGTTGTATTTGAGAAGCAGTATTTCATAGTGTCACGATGAACTTGTTGTATTTGAGAAGCAGTATTTCATAGTGTCAGGATGAACTTGTTGTATTTGAGAAGCAGTATTTCATATTGTCAGGATGAACTTGTTGTATTTGAGAAGCAGTATTTCATATAGTCAGGATGAACTTGTTGTATTTGAGAAGCAGTATTTCATAGTGTCACTATGAACTTGGTGCACACAGATTAAGTAGTATCCCCTTTGTTGTTAAGTGTAGCCACACAGCTAGGTTTTGCTGGAAAGAAAATTGTGAAACTGAATTTCTTTTGAACTTAATATTGCCGATTATAAACCACCTCCATGAATTTTGAACTTTTTAATATTATACCTGTAGGAGAGTTATTTTTTAAGCCTTGTCTTGAGTTTAACTAAAGTATTTATTAAAATTGTAGTGTTTTTAGAACTTTTCTGTAGAGTATGTAAAGAGTGTTGAAAGTTTGTGTGTTATATTTCATAGACATGAACAAAATAAGCATATTTCCTTAATTGTGATAATGAGTTAAATTTGTGTTTTCCACTTCCAGACGTGGCTATGCTGATGGTGAAATTGAGGCTATGTTTTCCAAATACGACATTGATGGTGACAGAGTACTGGATGAGGAGGAACAAAAGCGAATGCAGGCAGACCTGGCTGATCAAAAAGTAAATTAGTTTTTTTCTAAACTAGTTGGAAATAATTATATTTACGCGATTTTCATTATAGTCAGAAAATATTTTCTAAAATAGATACTTAACTGTTATTTTACTGCCCATTGAGAAATCTTAAATGTAGAAACTTAACTCATTTAAATACATTTCTGTTGATATAAATTAATTCATGTTAAAAACTACTTGAAGTAAGAGCAATAAAAAAAAATTATGCCTTCTATTCAGGCTGCCCTTAACAAAGAATATGAAGACCTGGGAGGTAAAGCAGATCGTCCAGGAACAGGACGTCGCTCTAGTAGTCGAGCCAGTTTTAATGAAGGGGACAGTGGTGATGACAGTGATGATGAAGACAGTGGTACCAAATCCTCCCGCACTGGGCGTACATCCAATGGGGTTTCTTATGAAGAGTTTACTGTGTTGTCCAGAAGAGTTGACAGAATGGAGCACTCTATTGGAAGCATAGTTTCTAAAATCGATGCAGTATTAGTTAAATTGGAAGCTATGGAAAAAGCAAAATTAAAACGTAGAGAGACAATGGGAAAGATTTTAGATAGCATTACAGAGGTGAGATCCATATTTTTTGTATATCTTTAGTTTGTACATGTAATGAGGATAAATACAATGATTAGATTTCTAAATTAATGGGTATGGCATAGAGTGGCTGATTGGCAAGTAATACTTAATAGATTCAAAGTCAAAAGCTTTGACATTGATTATAACTGGACCAGAAATGATGGTATCACACATAAAATAAGGTTGTCATTTTTGCCGACTGAACCAAGTAGATAGGGATTGTTGTGTTTGGGGCATTTGGTGTCTGGGGAGGTTCTTGCAATGAGTATGTTGGTATTTTCAAAAATCTGAAATTTCTACTAGTCACAGATATCATATTTAATATTTTAAATGCTGTAAAATAAATAGTGGCCCTGTATATTTAAATATGAACTCACTAGATTAACTAGATAGCACTCAGACACAATTGGTAAGAAATCATTACTTTAGGAATAAAAAGCATGACAAAGAATACTTGTTTTTTTTTTAAATTCCTGGTACCTAAGCAAAATTTAGTTATTCACCAGACACCTTATTAAATTCTAAAATAACTACTGTCACTAGATGACACATTGGATTCAAGGTGTACATGAAAATTGTTATTTTTCACAAACTAGTGAACAAGCATTAGCAACACATAGAATTATTTTATGTGCTTTAACATGTTGCTCAAAAACAGGGGAAAATATTGAATATGGTATATTTGGAATTTCACAATGCTATTTAAATTACTATTTAAGTAGATTTAAATTTTTATTAAACTATAAGCTATATTGTAAAGTGGAATTTCAAGCCACTAGGAAGCCATCATTGAAGTAATTTTATTTGAGCCACTGAATATAACTGAGCAACTTTTTTTTTTTTTGTACAAACTGCCAATAGTCTGACGGTACAAGTGATGAAATCAAAAGAGAACAGATGGAGAAGTTAGTGAGAGAAGAGTTGGAAAGATGGGATTCAGAAACATCAGTGGGTGCCACAAGTGCTCGTGGAGCATCACCTGGAGGTGGGAGTGGTCACAGTGGTCTGCGTCCTAGATCTAGGGCTGAATCTGCATTGAATGGGGTAAGCTGGTTTACTTTCAGTACTCTCTGGTTTATAAATAAAAATGTGTCATTACTTCTAGATAGAAATTCTGCTTGAAATCCTATACTTTCTTTTATACCTTGATATTGTTTCTCTCTTATGTTTTTGTTATGTCATACTGTAGTGTTATCTATTTGTAAACATCTCTTGCATAATATGTTGATTAATTTTGCATCTAGTTACATCTATTTTGTTTTACTTGAATGTGTATTTCTACAACTATACATTGCAGTCCTCGGATGTATAGAGGGTAAATTTCTCTATGCACGTCTGCTACAATAGGCTTTGTGTTGAGCTTCAGTAGTGCCTTTCAGTACTTTTGTTGATTTGTCTTCTTCTCTGGTTTTCTAAATCACATTTTAAACATATTTTTCTTTTATTTACACTGATTGCAGTGTCTCCCCCATTTAACAGCTTATAATATTTTCTAAAATTTCAACAAATTGTACCTACATTTTTCATTAACTCTTAATGTCTTAAAAGGTTTTCTAAAAACGTACGCCTCAGTCCCATAAGGATTTTACGTTTATTGCAATGAATTGGTTATGAATTTTGAAAATTGCTGAAAATTTATTTATTTCTGATTTCATCTCTTAAGATAAGCTTACAGAATGGTCATTTTACTATCCGAATGACCATCTTGAGTTTAGTACTTTTTTTAACTTTAGGGAATTACTATTTTTTGTATTGAAAAGTAGAGCAAAATCAAATCTTTAAAAAAATGTTTAAATGTAAAAACAAAATTTAGCAAAACTAGCAAAAGCACTGGCGAAAGCTAACACCAACATTTCTGGAAGTCGACTAAAGCTGCTCTTACTAAATGAAGAGTTTCTACCACTTAAGATTTCATTTAGTAAAGAGAGCGCTATTGAACTGTTCTTTACCTTTCTTCAGGATTAGAGGCAATGCTCTTATAACTGCGCTTTAGGACATTAGAGTTGATACAGAATTTTTTTTAAAAATTATATATGAAGTATTCACTTCAAACCAGATGTTTTTAAATGTGTTTTTTAGTATAAAAAAATCTCACAAAAATTATTTATATTACAAATGAAGTGTCACGAATTAGCCAACAAGCTCAGGTTTAAGGAGTTGACCATCATTTGTATGGAGAAAAGCTACATAGATATAAAATATTTCTCATCCTTTATGGTTAAGTATTTTTTAATTGGAAAAAAAATATTATTTAGACACAATACAGAATTGGATTTAAGTTTGGGGTGGGGCAACATTATTTGGAATATGCCATATAATAGAGGGAACAGCTTGCCAAAGTACTAGGGCTTTCAGAATGTAAGAATATGTAGCTAAATAAACATAATAATTTTGGCTGAAGCGCTTTGTATGATTGAATTTAATTCATAATGTTTTTTAAACTGTTTTTTAAAGAAAACAATGGAATGCAAAGAAATCTGCTTAATTCATGTCTGATACTAAGTTCCTTTGATTGCTATAAATTTCTATACTTTTTTTTCTGGAAAAAAAGCCTACTCTCTGTAACTTTATAAATATGCAGTTTGGAAAGTACTAGTATAAGTTTTAGTAACATAAAAATTGTAAATGTCCAATTTGACAAATATTTAATAACTACATTACATTTCACATTAATTTTGCTAAAGGACTGCTAGCATTTAAGGTTTTTCAAATCTCAAAAGCTACCTTATCCCAATACTAAATAAATGTAACTAACTAACTAACTATATTTTATAAACTGAATAATAATTTTAACTATTAAAGAATAATGAAATTTAAAATTATGTTAAAGATTTTTGAGATGATACAACTGCCTATAGAACCATCATTAAAAACTTAAGTTTGGCATTTTTATCTAATTTTCACATTGCTTATTCCAGTTTCAAGTCTCTCTTTAAATTTTTCGTTTAGTAGTATCATTGCAAAATTATTTTTTCTTTAATGCATTTAAAACAGCGGCGTAACGTGGGTATGTGCTGCAAGGGGCAGCCCCCAGGTTTGCCCCCCCCCATGGGGCATGGTGGTCAAGTTAAGGTAGGGACTTGTTCCCTGAGTCCACCAACCTCCGAATGGGTACCTAACACTAGAGTTAAATTTTCTTGATTAAAATTGAAATTCTGTTTTTCCTCAAGACAAAACGCTATGTATTAGTACTAATATTAGTCAAACATGTTTTATTCATTATTGATCGTGATCAATTTTTCTATAACTTAATTTTAATTACTAAGGAGTTTTGTTAGCTATGATATTCAGCAGGGTATTTTTTAGCCTAAATGTTTTAATAAACGTAAATAAATCATATTGGCTTGCATTTATTCATTAACTTATATAAAATATAATGTAAAATAGTCCTAGCTTAACAATGCAATGACATTTGAGATACTGTGATTTGAAGGCAAAATTTCCAAATCCAGTAGATAATCTGGTGTACGAAAATCGTATATGTTTTATGAATTCTATAATTGCCAAAATCTCACCTGAATTTCTAATTAACCTCATCTTATGAATAATACAAATTAAAATTCAACAGTTTTTCTACATAACATAACATGGCTAAATAGTTACTGTGATCGCCAATAATTTGCTTTCTTATTCTTTAGTTGGAAGGTCCAATTAATATGATAAGCTATCCACATGAAATTTTAGAAAAAGTCTATTAGGTATTTAAAGAACCCAATCACTTGCTCACAAAAACGTCTGTAATGCAAATAAATCTTCTCTTTATTAATCATCAATTTGGGCTTCTACACTAGTTCTGCATCCCGTTCTCAGTCTATTCGACCCTTCTAATCTTTATTTCCACTTTTTAAAAGTTACATTCCTAGAAGCTAATTAACGATGAGGAATTTGTCTTGGCTCTCTCTCGCTATGCCACTGATTTAAAAATATCTCAGCTAAATAATTAAAAGATCAAATTATGCTTCCTGCATTTATTTTCTATTTTACTAGTCAGTCAGCTCAATTTTTTGACAAATAACAATTCTTACAAAAGTTAGTGTTTACACTTAATGAAAGTACAATGAATCTTCATTAATGTTAAAATTATAGTTCTTACACATGTTGTTATGGTCTAAAGTGGCTCTTTCAAGTTTACTTTTTTGCCTCCTTTTAACAACCTAACCTTCCTACTACCTGTTTTTACAAAAAACTTACATGTTATCCCGGTATGAAAACCTCAGTCATAGTGCACAAACTTACCGCATTTTTCGCACCATAAGACGCACCCAACCATAAGAGGCACCTGGATTTTAAATGAGAAAAATAGTTTTAAAAAATAATCTGAACAAAATAGTGTAATAAAATATTTAATAAAGTATAACAATAATATTTGAACCATATAAACTGAACAGCAGTCAACAGTGGCATTTAGAACCATTATCACTGTCATTAACACATAAAGACAAAGGTTTCAGTACTCTAGTCTTCTGAAAACACCAAGAACTCTTCTTCACTAGAGTCAGAATTCATGAAGCTCATTTGGTCACAATCACTGACATCACTTTCTTCTTCTATTCGACCATAAGACGATGCAGGCACTTTTCATCCCACTATTGGTGGAAGAAAAAGTGTGTCTTATGGTACTAGGGGAACAGTGCAAATATTTTTTAGACTAAATATTTCTCACTTTTTTTAAAATCAATAATTTTAATTTTTTGTTTTATTTACTTTTTAGGGAAAAGTAAATTTATTTTTTAGGGAAAAGTAATTTTTAGCTCTTTAATTTGTTTTAAAAATGTATTTTAATGCTTCAACTTATATTTTTTAAATAATGATTTTTACAAAAAAAATTGTTTAGGGATTGTGAACAAACTATTATTAAATTAATTATTAACCTAGACATGTATTTTTAGAAATTTATTTGGGCAAAAAATGTTGGGCCTAGACTGCGTGATTTTTATTCTAAACTGAAACTTATGATATTAAATAACAATGTCCCCTTAATATTTTCTATTTTACCACGATTTTATTAACTTGCTTTAGTTCCTTTTTTTCTGTTTGTCCATCCTCAAAATTTCAAATTTTTTAGCGTAAAATTAAACCATTTCTGATGGTCCTAGAGATCTCAAAATTTTACCACAGATACATCTTGGATGACAATGCATTATATTAAAATTTCAGATTGATCAAATGTACCGTAATTATGCATTTTTTTTAGTTTAGTATAAATTAACTATAAACTAGAAGTTACTTCAGCAATGTTTTACTTGGTGCTGTTGACATTCATGTTGACATACAAGTCCCATGGAGTTCTCCCCGTGACCACATCCCTGCGGTATTAAAACTTTGGGCGGGCGCTTATGAGGTGTTTGATATAAATTACGTTTTTTTATAAGTGGACTAAAAAGAAGAAAATAAAAATAGAGGTAAAAAAAAGATTTTTAAAAACCACGTTTTTATGAGTGGACTAAAATGAAGAAAACTTATTACTTCATGTACATTGATTTAATATGACTTAAAACATGGGGCAGTCGCTTCAAAATCCCGTGCTAATTTAGAAATACACAACAAAGATATGTGTTTGGTATAAAAATTAAAGATTTATAATTTTAAAGTAAAGTCAAAATAGAGATCAATAAGTTAAGTGAGAGAGTGACTCTTTCATTTCATATGTAAGCCTCATAAGCACCCGCCCCACGTTTTTAGTCATATTAAATCATTGTACATGAACTTATAAGTAAGTTTTAATTTATTTTCTTCTTTTTAGTCCACTTATTAAAACGTGGTTTTTAAAGATCTTTTTTACCTTTATTTTTATTATTATACAATTATGATGATTTTTTTTACACATGTAAATTCTTAAAGCAATAATTAAATGCATGTTTTGAGATGAATATTCATTCAATAGTTAATTATATATTTTTATCTGTCAAGGCAAAGCCCTGTTTGAAGTATAAACAGAAATCCAAGGATAAAAGTATAGCACTTTAATATCATTAATTTTTGCACTAACACCATTTATTGGCATGCTACTTTGATTTTAAAAATGTTAACAATTTTTATTTATTAAAAAGTTTTGCTTATTTAAGGATAACTTGAGTAATGTAATTACTTTATGGATTTAGAAAAGCAACAACTAATTCATAGCTGCGGCAACAAACTTATCAGGTTGATTGGAGTAATATGTAACATTAATGTTTGTTGATGAATGCCCCTTGTGGCATGTTTTGATAGCCCATTACATTGAGATGATGCTTCTTTTTGTAATTCAGAAGATATCTCTTGCAAATATTAAGTGTATCTTTTTATAAGTTCTGGACTTGACACTCAGTATAATTAGTTTGAATTAAATTAGCACTCAAACTTTTGTTGTTTTTTTCTTTCAGTCTACTTCTGGATTAATAAAAATATGTACATTTTAAATATTAATCCAACTCTAAATTTAATTGTGCCAATCAGTTTATTTGGTTTATAAAAAATGTGTTGTTTTGATACCAAGCTAATTGTGTTTGAATTTGTTACCATTTAGTCTAAAATGGTTTTAAATGAAATTATCTTTTTTTATTTTATTTTAGGATCCAGGGGAACACCACATGACATCAAGCTTATAGAAAATGATCTTCAAGCAGTATAAAGATCATATCCTTAGACCAAGATTTTTGTACCCACCATTCCAATAATATGGTGAATCTCATTTTATGCCTTTTCTGCACTCAGTTCTAGAGAGGGGTTTCTTTTTGTTACCACTCTTACTTTCTTTAGATATTTGTCAGAAAGAAGTTTAAAAAAACAATTTTCATTTTGTGCATAGGGTGAAATAACCTGTCACAGCGGGTAGAAATTTCCAAGATGCTTAAGAAATGTAATGTATAAATTTTAGAAGAAATATTGCGTTACAGTATTCTAATTATAACAAATAGACTAACAAAAATTGTAATAAAAGTGCTCAAAAATGTGTTAATAATTTTTTACTGGGTTTTTATTCACACCCTAATTATTAAGTAGGGTAGAATGGAATTTTAAAAATTATTTGAGTAAAATCACAAATAATCCAGGCTTTGATTATAAGTTTTTGGAGCATAGCTATTTATATTGTTTTGAAATAATAGTAACCATGGACATGGTTTAACTAAAAGCTAGTGACTATGACAAAAATAATTTTTTATTTATTTCTAAAAATTGTTGGTAAATTAAATCTGTGATAATAAATTTTTGTGCACTTTTGAAAGTTTGAAATCTTACTGTTGCTCACATTATCATTGTCAGGCTTAAAAAAATCAAGTCTCTTGTGTTATTTTTTTTACTAAATAACAAGCCTCACTTAAAATGAGGTGCCCACTGATAAACTTAGTCATGTACTTGTTTATTTGTTTAAATATCCGTCCTATCACTGTACTGGTAGTTTTATTAAACAGCTATACAAAAATTTTGTATTATCAATTATTTATGTTGAATTTTACAATATAATCTCTAACTCTTCTATATTAATATTAATATTACAGTAAATTAATTTTCCGTCCAATGGTTGATTCTATACTTTTGTATATTTGTTATTTAATACTGACACATTTAAGGTTGTGGAGAGGTCAAAAATTGTTCAATATCTTTTTTTTTTGTCTTGAATTTGTTAAAAGGGGCAAATATAAAGAATTTGGGGTTACTTGAATAATTAGTTTTGATAAATTTACCAAACCTAATTCATATAAATGGCTAGTCATTTAAATGCAGCACACCTTGTAGATAAATATATTATGCTCTATACACTTAAATTAACAGTTTAATCATATGCTTATTTGGGAGGATAATTTTTGCAAATAATAATGTATGTGCAGTTTTGAAATAATGGTGTCAAATTTTATTCAGTTTAACTAAATCAAAATTATGAAATGTTTTTGCTTTTTAAAAAAAATTTAGTCAACATATACTTTTTTTTTAATTAATTCAAATTCTGGGAGAAGACAAAGTGAAAAATATATTATACAATAATAATAAAGATTTTCTCTACATAAGGGACAATGAGGGTTAAACCTATTACAAATCAGATCTTTTCTTCTTAGTCACTGGTATTTTATCACCCGTATGGAATTTTTTCATCTGTCAGAGATGATAGATATATCTTTATTGATTACAACTCTTAATGTGGCTGATGATATCAATCCTAGAGAGGCAGTCTCTTTTGCATGTCACAGACACAAAAGCCTTCCTCCTTCCTATTTTTCATCTGTTTCCATCCTGAAACCTACAATTTTTTAAAGTTAATAGATATTTTTTATTTTAAATTTAGCCATTGGATCTATTGTTCATATATTTAGTTAACACTCATATTTACATCAGCAGAAAAAAAAATATGAGGGGCACATTTGTATTCAGTTAGCACTCAGGTTAATTGCTGTATTGCTGTAATTACAGGCACCTCTTTAACTAATAAAATCTTGGAAATGTTTTAAAACTAACAAAAATTCCCATTTATAAGAATATGAACTGTTATTTAGTCTTTGATGTTGTTATTTTTATTTCAAATAAAAGTGTGTTGCATTTGTCACAGTGTTTCCATCTTTCTTTTTACAAGTTTTTGGTTTTAATGTGCAGATGTTATTCTAAAAAGATTAGGCTCAAAGAGTTAACAACCCAAGCTTTTTTTTTAATACAATAAAAGTGTAGTTTTCTAATGGAGGTTAAATCTTGCAGTTATGCTTGCAGTCAACAAGTGGCAAGAAGGTAATCTTGGCAGTGCAATCTGAAGCCTCTAAACTTTTAACGCATGTAAGCCAACTTTGGTGACGTCTTACTTGGGGACTAAAATTGGTGTCTCATAAGTTTGCACAAGCCTGTCAGGAAAATGATACAAATAAAAAGGAATAAGGATAGTTCTGATAATTTGACATATGTCTATCTACCACATCTGAATTATACCAATTCTATGTCTGGATGAAAGCCACTTGACCGGACCATTGAATCAATTCTTCAGTATTCTTGTTATTATTCATTAGCTTGGATCTTAGTTGAACAGGACTAAAAAAATGCTCCACCAAATCCATGGAAAATCAAAAACTTTCTTAACCACGTTCTGAAGTGCATAATAACTAAGTAAAATTTACTTTTTAACAAAAAATAATAACTTTAAACCTCAATTCTAAGTACCAATTAGTAGTTCAATTAGACATTTCTTTATTTAACTGAGTGGAAAATGCGTTAAAGCTTATTATTATTATTATTAATTGGTATCTCAGATTTTGCACTTGTTCAGACTCCTCAATGCTTTTGTTTCCTGGTAGGTTCTTGGCCAACAAGGTCAATTCAGCCTACTATAACTTGTTATCTTAAGTAAGACATATCATTAATACGACTTGGCATAACAGAAATGGAGTCTTCATTATTATATTAAATCGGGTTGTGGTTTATGCAAAAATTTACGTCATTACTGTTTGTTTTAAAAGAAGATGGTCAGATGGTAATACAGTTGCC
Source organism: Radix auricularia (assembly GCA_002072015.1). Lineage (NCBI taxonomy): Eukaryota > Metazoa > Mollusca > Gastropoda > Lymnaeidae > Radix > Radix auricularia. Next base: position 19,080 of record MUZC01000515.1, read on the forward strand.
CCTTCCATACAGAAGATTATTGCGTCCTACGCTTATCCATGGTTTATGTCCAGTCAGGCAGTTGCATTTTTATTAGAGTTTTAAATGTTTATAATTTATAGAGTGTTGGTTTTCCTGGTTTCATTATCAAACCCATGCCCATACCACTCCGAAATTCAGACTATTTCATTGTTAAGTTTAGTAGTTCCCTTTTGAGACCATGCCCATGCTGGCTTATGGGGCATGTGAAGCAGCGTTCACAAGTTTCCTAGCAACGGCACAGGAGATGATTTGTGGTTAGAATAGATCCTGCATTCACTTTCACAGAGATTTGAGCCCAAGACTCTGCTACTGCCAAGGCCAAGTCCTGGAATGCCAAAAAATTTAAAATATACCGTAATATACCGCATTTTTATAATAAACATAAATAATTACATTTGCACACCAAGTGGTACCCTTTAGGCAATTTGTTAAACTATTGAACGAAAGCACATCGAAACATCGTTGATAGAAAGCAATAATTTAATTTGCGTTAAAATGTCAAAAATCGAGTTATAAAATGTCATAAACTTAGTTCATGATTTTATGCAGCATTTACCTAGCAACTCCGTAAGTTGCCTGTTTGTAATGAAATATTTATAGAAGAAAATTTTAGTAAATTTGTAATATATAATGTCAAATGTTTAATTATCTATTTGATAGATAATAAATTTAAACGTGGATGAAATTAAATTTGTAGTAAACTACTGACGATCTTCCAAATCCCTTTTAAAAAAAAAAAAAAATTAAAATGACAATGGTAATTAGCAAAATAGCATCATCTGTAATCTGGAAACGATATCGTAAACGGCAACTTTATTCGAAGGCATTATTTGAATGGCTGTTGCATTCTAAAAAAAAAACTTTGACATTAAATTTTATAGTAATTAATTTTAATATTAACACCGAAATGTTGCATTTTGAAATGCCTTTTAGGCTAAAACCTATATCTCCGACCGGAGCGTTGCGTCTCTTCCCGTTGCTATGAATGATAGTTGTTATTTTAATTTTAGGGTTTAGGTTAGGTATAGCTTTAGAATTTTCGGAAAATTCATGGGGCTCACACTATTTTTTCGGATCGGTGACGTGCCATAGCAACGAGATGGCCGTCGATAAGGTCGGCCCGGTCGGAGATATAGGTTTTAACCGCATTTTAATTATTGTTCACTGGAGACTTTTACTTTTGTTGAGAAGTTAATCAATTAGTTTGAAAGGATGTTTTTGCGTGTATTTTTGTACACATCTTGACTGACTTAGAGGCCGTAGAGGTTTGTAAAATTTACCCAACTAACATTTACTAAAATACTTACTAAAATTTATATCTATAAACAAAATAATAATAAACATGTCCATTTCACTATCATTATGTCATGTCATATGAGTAATATTTATTCAAATAATATGAATCATAGACATTTAAGATCAATCTAGTAAACTACCCTCCTGAGCCACCTGCTCTTTTCACTTTTTGAATTCTGATTCTGATGTCACTGATGATCTTAACTTATACTTATACAGTCGCTCCTTCTGTACAGAAGATTATTGCGTCCTACGTAAATATATATGGTTTATGGTTAGTCCTGTATTCTTATTAGAGTTAGAGTTTTAAATTAAATGATGATAAAGTGTTGGCTTTCCTGGTTTCTTCATGCACCCCATTCCACACCTGAAAACCAGACAGGAAGAAAGAAAACTTGTACTTGTATGTGTTTGTTCTTGCATACGACTATGAATTAGAAAGGTGTTTTTATCCTTATGTATATCTGAATGCATTATTAAAACTGCTAATACATAAAGCAGCACATTATTTTTTCTAAGCCAACTTACTTTCATTTATCATTTAGATTGTTGTTTATCGGCTCTGTTCTAATTCTTGTCAAATTTCAATGCAGTTAGAATTAAATTATTATAATGAATATAGTCAATCTTGTTAAGTATTATTTATTTTATACCCTATATAAATGTTAATCCCTTTTCCAGTCAATGGCGGACTCTAGGGAAAGTGAAATAGCGTTTACAAGTTTATTAAGCCACCACTAACGAGCAAGGGATTGTGTGGCTAGCACAATGCCCCGGGGCAGTGGCGTCGCTAGGAGGGGGCGGGCCGCCCCGGGTGACACCATCAGGGGGGTGACACCAGACAGTAAAATTCTATATATTCCCGTTATTTGGCACTGGAAAACTCGGAGGAGTTCTATGGGTTAAATCATGATGGGGTGACACCAGGAGCTACCGCCCCGGGTGACACCATGAGCTACCGCCCCGGGTGACACCAACCCTAGTGACGCCTCTGCCCCGGGGGCCTTGCCAGTACCGAGGCTTGAACCCATGACTCGAGTTCTTGCGACGGTTCGGCAATGTCCAGTGGGCTACCACTTAGACCACCGTGGCCAATACATATAAATAATATTTATTTTTATTTACAACACTTAAAACAAAAAAAATTAAAATAAATAGATTTTTTGGTGGTCGGATAAAATTGTTTAGTTTTTGTTGAAATAATTATATTTCAATAGGGATTGGAACAATTAAGATCTAATGGCAGCACCAGAAGATGAAATAAATTTGGACAAGACTTCAGACCAGAATCAGAAAGAGAGCACATTCAAAAAAATAATTGGAGGTAAGAAAATAATTATGAGCTAATCTTTTATCTTGGAATGAATTCCAAATGCATACAAGTTATGTTATTCCCTTTATTTTTTTTTCTTTTTGTTGAACTTTTTATTTCTATTTCTCTTCTTTCTCTCACACGCAGCAATATGGAACACAAGATACACTTCCGATGTCAAAGAAGATCAGGAGTTATTGGTGCAAAGAACTTTTCGAGAATTAATTATTTACTTGCTATTTCTAATATTTGTTTGCCTAAGTAAGTTAAAGAATTTAACTCTGGTCCTTAAATTTTGTACAGCCAGGATAAAGTCTATATAAAAAAGAAAACACAAACAATAAAATTTAAGCTAATTTTACCTACGTTACCGGCACATTCTGGGAACAAATGCCAATTTTTGTTAATAAAATTTTTAATAAATTAAAGACAATTAAGGGAATGAATTAGATAGTATCCTTGGGTTCAGAAAAGTAAGCTTTAGTTATTTCTCTTTAGGCCTAATCAATTACTTTTTTAAGTATTCATTTTTGTTAACATGACAGTTATATAGGCACTCTGAAACAGTTTTTCATATTTTTAATCTCAGAATTTTTTTTAGCAAATTTTAATTTAAAAGTTGGTTTTTATTTGGTGCCAAATGTCCATTTCCATGTTGTCTTCTCAGGTCTATGCATGGCTTAGACAACATTTTTTTTCATATCATTTTGAAAATCTAGTAAATAACTGTTTTAACAAATCCTCAGTTGCTTTCGGTATGGCTTCAACCAATATGTACTATTACACTAAAGTCATGATGGATCTTTTCCTTGAAGTAAAAACAAGTGATGGCATCTCATTTAAGACAATTACCAGTGTTGAAGACTTTTGGAAGGTAAGTCTAACAAAAGATAGTCAGTGGGATTATTCTTTGGCAGATATTATTTTAACTCATAAGCTTTCACTACTTAAAACTGTTTAGATGTTCACTTGGGTTATCAACTAAATGTTAGATCTAATTCTTTGTGTTAACAAAATAAATTTTAATATGTGAAATATGATATTTAATTTTGAACACTTGAATAAGTAAAGACAAAAGTGAAAATAAATTAAATCACTTATGGATTTTATCAATATAAATCAATTCAAAAAAATAAATAACTAAATTTACAAATAAACATGTCTTTTGAATCATTTTGATTTTCTCTTTTAAAAAATAACAAAAGAAGACCTCCGAGGAAGAAACTGGCAATATGACATTTATTTAACCTCTCTATCTGACAGAAACTTTAAAAAATAGAATGTTCTGATTAGAGTTCAATGAGAAAACTTCATCTCTGACCCTATGAAAAATTGAAATGAATTTATTTAATTAATGATAAATCATTATAGTTTTGAACTTTAAAAAATAAATGTCTCAGAACTACAAAAATGTCACTTAGCCTTTTCTTCCCTTAAGGTCTTCAAATTTGTTAGTGTTCTTCTCATTGTTTAGGGGAAAATTTGATTTTACCCTCATGACTTCTTGCTTTAAAAAAATTCTTGTTTATTGTTCTCATAGCCTTTGGATTTTGATCTCAATTGCCTATAATTATTTTGAATTGAATGTAAATACATATTTTAACAAGAATTAAAAATTATATTTTTTAAAAGAGTTAAAACTAGGGGTTGGCCGGATATTCCACTTGATATAGGGATTTCCGCCACTATCAGTATTTTCCAAATACTTATGGCAGATCTGGATATCAATTGTGATTTGATTTGCAAACATAAAAATAATAATTTTGCTTGTCTCACATGTTATATCTTCTATAGTCTATTGTGAATACATGTATTACAATTATACAAAATAAGTTAAGTAACAAATTAAGTTATAAATTAAATTAATATGTAACAAAATAAACAAATTTACAAGCATTGATCATGAAATCATTAAAATCCAATCAAATTATAGTAAAACAATCAATTTGAATACAAGGAAAAATTTTTAAAGTTACAAGTTTAGATATTACTTCACTACAATCCGGATCCGACCAATATTAAAAAATCACAGCCGGCCATCCCTTGTTAAAACATATCAGTTAAAAAAGTTAAAGCATATCTTTCAACTTAATCAATCAGTTTGCCAAAGGCCCTCTGTTAAACAGCCTGTACTGGGAAAAGTGGTACAATGGTGATCCACTTCCTCAAAGCACTTTCGGCTACATTTACTATGAGAACAAATTATTGGGTGTCCCTCGACTTCGACAACTGCGTGTGAGCACCAACTCGTGTACTGTCAATGATGAATTTCAAAGCTTCATTACTGACTGCTATGCTATGTACAGCAAAGATGACGAAGATACACAGCCGTTTGGAAGACATGCCCAAGAACCTAACGAAACTGCGTATGATTTATTTTTCAGAAAAAGCTCATAATTGTTGTATTAAATATTTATGCTGTTTAAAAAAAATTAAAAATTTTAATGTTGATTTTTTTATGATTGAATTTGTTTTCTGTGATAGGTGTTTTCAATTATTATTTTTCAGCCCATGAATTACAAATCATCATGCAAATATTTTTGGAACGTTCCATGTCTCCACATTATTGCTGTTTAAAAAGATCACTTATTTATACTTTAGCAAGAATAACATAAATAGGGACGAACAAATATTAATGCAATCAAATATTTTTAAAAAGCTTTTCACCTTATTTAATCAAATTATAGATTACTTGTTATTTTATGGGGCATGTGAAGC
>MUZC01000515.1:35137-51985 GCA_002072015.1 Radix auricularia
TTCCAGCTAGCTTATCATATCTACATTGTGTCACACCTCCAGCTAGCTTATCATACTCCAGCTAGCTTATCATATCTACATTGTGCCACACCTCCAGCTAGCTTATCATATCTACATTGTGCCACACCTCCAGCTAGCTTATCATATCTACATTGTGCCACACCTCCAGCTAGCTTATCATATCTACATTGTGCCACACCTCCAGCTAGCTTATCATATCTACATTGTGCCACACCTCCAGCTAGCTTATCATATCTACATTGTGCCACACCTCCAGCTAGCTTATCATATCTACATTGTGCCACACCTCCAACTAGCTTATCATATCTACATTGTGCCACACCTCCAGCTAACTTATTTCAGGTTGGCCATAATTAGTATCACTTGTATATTAGATGCCTTGTACTTTACGAGACATTTATTTTTAAAAAATCTTTTGTTCTATCTAATCAGGTTTTCATTTAATTTATAAACATACTTAGATTATTTATTTGTTTTATCTTAGAGGCCAATAAGAACTTATGACTTGGGGAGGTAGAACTCCAAAGTATTTTTTATATATATCTAGGGAACATTGCTTGTAAACATAGAGAATTGAATGTGGCTAACATTTTGTGCATTATTAATGCTTTATTGAAGATATTTGTTTTAAGTTAATTTACTTTCCTTGTTATGTCACCAATATATTTTCATTAATACCACCATTTCCCTCCCATTTTTCAGAGATAATTGCAGCACTGTTCAGAAAGAATTTGTTGGAATCTCATCTTGCACAGTTGTTGATATTTATTATAATCTTGGAAGTGTTTGATTAAAATTTACTTTGATTATTAAAACGCATTTTTTAAAATTTAAATTTGCATAAATTTAAAATGTTTATATAGTTAAATGAAATGTAGACTCAACAACTTTTGATTATGTGTTTGAATAGGAGGTATAAAATAGAGGTAGCCAAGTCAAGCATATTAGATTATGGCCCTTGTGTTTGAGTGAATCAGGAAGAGTGTAGTGTCCTACGAGTCAAGCATATTAGATTATGGCCCTTGTGTTTGAGTTAATCAGGAAGAGTGTAGTGTCTTATAAGGGTCTCATTGTTTACAAAGCAATGTAAGAGCTTATTTAATGTACACATAGATGCCATTGATATTGACAACTAGCTGTTATTTTATATAGTTTTAAAAAAGACCTGACCAAATGATGACTTGACTGTATATAGAACTGATCCATGAAGAGATAAATCAATGGTGGCATGGAATAGTGCAATGTGATTCCAGTGCTGGTCCCTTCACTGATTTAATAGAGTTGACCTCATGGATAGTTGACCTAACATCATATCATAGAATTGTTGGCCTAAGATGACCTATCATAAGATAGTTGGCCTAAGAGGATCTATCATAAGATAGATGACCTATCATAAGATAGATGACCTATCATAAACAAATGTTTAATAGAAGTTTTGGCTCAAGTCTTTTTCTCTAGAGACCAACTATTTAAGTCTCTTGCTCTAGTGACTATAGTTTAATAGAAGCTCTAGCTCAAATTTCTTACTCTGGTGACCAATTATTCATCAGAAAACATATCATGTACAGATTTACTTCCTGTTTCTATTTTGGTTGTGCCTAAGATTTGTGTTCTTATATTTTGTAATTATATGTGTGTTCAGACTCGAGACATTCCTTTTATTCACCTAATACTAACATGATTACATGAATGATTTGTAGTGATGCTCCTAGCCAATACATCAATAATGTCCATAGCCAGTGAACCGACTGTGTTATGATTTCCATAGCTAGTGCACGGACTGTGTTATGATTTCCATAGCCAATGCACCGACTGTGTTACCATGTCCCTAGTCAGTGCACTGACTGTGTTATGATGTCCATAGGTCATAGGTATTCTACTAACGACACATATTCACTAGTTTACTGATAAATTGATATCAGTAATGACATATGTTCACTCTGCGGTTCGTTTGTCAATGTGCAAAATAAAAAACGGGTGAGCAAAGTTGCACAGCATACATTTTTTTGCAAAAGTCCACACCTTTGCTAGAAAAGATATTATTAATAGTATCCTTATCAAAATATTTTGCATGATAACTCATAACTGCAGCGTGGTGTCGTCTGACAGATAGCTGCGCGGCCGCGCGCAGAATTAAAGGGAACATTGATGTTCACTAGTTTACTGATAACTTTATGTCACCAGCGGCACGACATTTTTATACCAGATTGATTTCGATAACCGATAAGCTTTAGAAGAATAAAAAATGTTTCTTTTGGTTAAGATTAATTTATTTCAGCTTTAACTTTTGAAAAATTTACAATTCATTTCATGAGTTAATCGTCAAGGGAAGTAACAAAAACGGATAATTGATATTTTTAGTTTTATTGAGTTATTTCCCGTGTGACATGGACAAATAACATTTTGAACTTTTAAAAACTGCTATTGACGGTTGTATTATGTTCCTCGGCGATACAAATCCTTTGATCTGGGCGATTGTGTTTTTTTATTAATTATTAATTATTTATTTACAAATGAAAAAAATATTATAACATTTTTCTTAATAATAATAATGATAATTTTAAATGAGCATGTACCTGTTCAAAATTTTTTAACCGATATTTAATCTATTTTAAAAAAATTGTTACGATTAATCTATAAATTAATCGTTCAATTCCTCCGGAGCCCTAAAAAATATAAATATATGACATTCGTCCGTCCTCATGGAACGATGGCGATTACTCCTGCTCCTCTCCCCTTTCCCCTGACCCTTCTCTCTTCATTCCTAGATGTGGAGGGATGCTTTCGCGATTTGAAAGCCCTCGCGCACTTTTGCCCGCCAGAGTGTGCGTCTTTTATACAATAAAATGTAAAAACTTTGTGAATAAACCAGTATCCATGTAACCAGATAGTATAACACATACAGCCATAAACAAAATTGTAACCAGACAGAAAAGGACCCACAGACATACACAAATCACTAAATTATCTGTCCTGATAACGAACGAGAACAATGCTTCCAAGAAAGTAACATGGGTTTACGCTAACAGACCACACGCAGGCTAATATAGTACATGTACACAAGGCCGGATTTCTGCCTGGGCATACAAGGCCCCGGCCTAGGGCTCCAGCTACCTAGGGGCCCCGGTGATGGTGTCTTTATATAAGCTCAAAAAGATTTACTTGAACGAAGAAAAACAATCTTGAATTTTAATTTTAAGAAAAACGAAATTATCCTTTAAAGAATTAACAACAAATTGAAACATAAAAAACAACATTATTCCAAAAAATTAAACGAAGTTCTATTGTTTAATGACCCTCTCTTTTTATATTCGTAATAGAAATTCTGATGTCACGAAGTCTCACTTAAATTTTAAAAAAATTTAAGGGGGCTCCAGATAAAATAAAATAAAAAACAAGAATAAAGAACAAAAAAACGAAAAATAAAAAGAGCTTCTTTGTAATATTCTTAGTTAAACACATTTTACGTCTCGTCTACATCTAGACCTAGTTATGGCTCTAGTCCATTAGCCAGTGCCAGTAGCAACTCCAACAAAGGTGTCTGACTGTAAATAACTACTTGAAAACATTATTTCTGAAGACCCCATAACAGCTACAAAAGACGATTATTTAGAAAATCCTGAATACAATTTTTCTTTAAGTGACGATCCTGCTGAGTGGATGCCAGACGAAGTTACTTACCTTGGAGTATATTTTCAAAATGGCGTGAAACAAAATATTGATGCTGACTTTTCTTTTTCAAGGTGTCAGTACTGAGATAAAACCAGGCATCTATCGCTACCACTTTTGAGCAAAACATTAAGAAAGCAACGGTGAACCACGACCTCAACATTGGCTCATATTTTCAAAGAGCAAGGGCGCAGTGTTATGTGCCCCTTATAAGATGTTTGGGAAATTGGGGTCACAAAAGCTATTGAAGGGTTCAACTAACTGGAAATCCCAGTTCAAAGAATGAAGGAAAATGAGAATTCGGAGGAACACAGGAACACTGCATTTGTGACGCTATTATCTAGGAAGAATGATGACGGTGGTAGAGTTGACAAGAATCTTGTTCTTCAAACAGAAGAAGAAATAAAATAACTAACGTGAGGTTTTGAGGCGCAATTTGGCTGTTGTGAGCTCACTTTCTGCACGCGGATTGCCATTTATAGATTTTCATGATAGATTTAGATTTTTTAAAAAGTAAATTAAAAAAAAAAACAGTGGGAACTATGCTATGACTTTAGAACTTTTGGCTGAGTTCGAGCCTTTTCTGGACTTACAAATACAATGCCACGGTAATAAAGGACGTGGCACAACATAAAATCTTTTGTAAAAAAATGCGATGAAATGATCAATATAATGTCAGAAAAGGTAATAAATACAATCGTGACTGATATAAAGCATACCAACATTTCTCTCTCTCTCTCTCTCTCTCTGGGGTGTACTCCAGACATTTCTCGTGTAGATAAACTTTCATTGTGAGATATGTCTCTGATGACGGTTGTACTGTCGAACGATTTTTGAGATTCATTCCAGTATTCATTCATAATAATATACACTGTATTATTCTGAGGTTTATTAATATTAATTAAATATCATACGTTCTATACTAGTGTATTTAAAAAGCTTAATTTCCAAAATAGCTTCGAGATGGTATGGGGCCCTAAGGTCAAAAGTGCTTAGGGGCCCTCGGTCTCTTAAGTCCGTTCTTGCATGTACACGTTATTAGAATACATGTCCAGTATATTCTAGAGTATAAGTAGAGCTTTTTTCTCTCCATTCAAGGCAAAAATTGGAGGGGGGGGTGGTCGACTAATACACGCGTAACTTATTTTATAGACGCCATGAGTTTACCGTAGCGACCGTTGAAGAAATGAAACATTATATTTTTCACGTGACAAATCAGTGGGTCGACTTACACTTGAGATCTACTTATACTCGAATATATACGGTAATTGGTACAACTTATCACGTGCTTTCTGTGGGTAACTCATTGAGACTTGTCACACTTCACCTGTTACTGCAAACCTTCAAATGCACACCCCCCTAAAAATAGTATTAAAATAATAATATTTAAAAAAAAAACAAAAAAAAAAAACTCACACTGTGTATATGCTCTGGTGGTTTGGCTGAGATTGGTGACCACACTTGCAATATTTTCAGAGGAATAAAATGCAACTAAAAGTAGTTCAATCCAGTAGAAAGATCAGCAGGCCTTCACTTGTGTTTATTCAAAGTAAAGAACTAACTAACCTGCGCCCTGTTTGTGTTGACACTTTGTTGCTTATTGACGGGAAGTTACTCTGGTAAGGACTCGACGAAACGACGATGTCATGTTGACGCAACCATAAGGATTCAACATTTCACGACTCAGTCATAAGGATTCAACATTTCACGACGCAGTCAAAATGTAGGATATATTCCAGTGAGACGTGTGGCAATTTCCCATGGGATAAATTGCGTTTATATATTTGAAATGTCTGTCGAGCTTGCACATGCAACTCCTCCTGAACAATACCTGAAAGAGGGTTCGGGTCTTTTGCAAATACGCTGAGGAGGTCCCAAGGCACAAAAAAAAAATACCGAAAAGGTTTACTGGAGTTCCTGGAAAATATTTAAAAATTTAAAAAAAACGAAAAAAAAAAAAGGGATTTTGTCAATTTATCGCCAACCATAACATTAACATTTATCGGGTAGAAATAAAAGCCAAACGATAGCTAATAATATTTAGAACAATGTTGAAGACGGAATTTTTGAAAAATGTAGCCTATCTTCGTTTGACTGCCGTAATTTTAGAAGCAATTTTTGAAAACAATAGTTTTGTTTAGTTTCAAAATTATTGATTTTAAATTACTTTTAATTTCATCTAGAACGATAGTTAATGGAGTTTTCCAGCTTTGTGTATGCTTATGTTGGATTTTTGCGTGGTGCGCTGCGGAACATGTTCTTGGTGTGATGTAGCGTGAGGGAATGTGACGTCAAATTGTGTTTACTTTCAGAATTACTTATTTGAATCGATTTAATGTAATCTAGAATGATTTCCCTTGAATAAAAATCAGAAATTCTTTTTTGGAAATTGCGTTTTTATAACCATTGGAATTTTTATTACTTTAAAAAATAATAATAATAATTAGGACCGCCGCACTGCGGGGATCATCACTGCCCAACCTAGGGTTTAACCCCCACTGGAAGGTTTCCTCAGAGCTGGTGTCCAAAGCGTTTTCTAACGGAACCTTTGGCTGAAGTGAAGAATGTCGACCGTGACGTCACGACGCTACCGGTTGCTGGAAACGCGAGTTCTATAAATTCTAAAAGGATTTTCAAAAATGGAAGGTTTTAGGGTTTGGGTTAGGTATAGCTTTAGAATTTTCGGACCATTGAAGTTTTTAGGGTTTGGGTTAGGTATAGGAGTATTGAGTATAGCTATAGAATTTTAATTTTAAAGCTTTTTAAAGGACATGCTACAACAACAAAGATGGCCGCCGGTAATGACCGTGACGCCACGGTCGAGATTCTACATGTTTACCGTACCTTTTGCTAATCCGTGCTGGCACTCCTGGCCCTAAACCGGCACCGCTCAGTGGTGTTGCTAGTTAATTGAGGGGGACGAAACGGTTGCTTCGGAGTAACCCGACCCTCAACGGGTACTTTGGTTTTCGTGATTGGCATTGCAGCTAAATGCTTTGCCTAAGATCCGTAAAGCGACTGTAATCATGTATGACTAGCACCTAACATCGGACTTCGGCTGTCCAAGCCAGGGGTTTGTCGGTTTCAGGTCGTGGTCTACTCCACGGCTCCACGACCTTACTCGTCTGTCGAACCGCGTAGAGGTCATCCCTTCTCGACAGTGTCATCTAATCGAATGTCTTGTTACTACAAGAGCCATAATAAACAAAAGACTTCTGTCCTACTGTAGTTAAACATCTGTTGCCATGGCGTGTCTTGATGGGAGTATAGGAACATAAACCTAAATTAAGCAAGCGGCTCTTCACGTAATTTAATCCCCCCACCCACCCCGTTGTAGACGTCCTTGACCAAACAGATGTCGTGACCTGACAGTGAGAAAGCTTTGAAAGGCATTGCTGAAACAGAGGATAATGACCAGGACCAGGCCAAAATGAGAACTAAGCCACCCCCCCCCCCACACACACACACACGCGTCTGATCAGGAATAATTTTTGGCTACATTGTTTATTCTTAGAGGAAAAGTAATCTTTAGTTTAAAAGATTTGTTACAGGCCTTATTTCCTGTCTCTAAACACTTCAACAATGCTGATCATGACGGGATTTCAGATATTGCAGTTACTGGTATTCTATATGCGAGCTATACCCATGATAGGATCTACATGGAAAACAGATTTGTAAGACAATTTGATACTTCGGCTCCTTAAGGATTAAACCAAATTCACACTTTTACATAACCGCCGAATCTTTTTTTTCCTGTTGTGTTTTTTTTAGCGCATTTTCGAGATGTCGAAATCGCTATTGCACCCGTTTTGTCCGTCCGTCCGTCTGTCATCACCCTTGATCACAGCATCCATAAGTCCTAGACCCATGATGTATATATGTTTTTTGTATGTCCTGACCTGCCATTTGTGCATCAACACTCAGTAACTCGATCCGTTTAAAAACCCCGTTAAAACTACCAAAAAATATTTCGAATCGAGAGGTAACACTAGCGCAGGGAACGGCCGCCATTGCCGGAAGTCGAATGCACAATTCTTCAGGCATTGAAGAGTGGTGCGAAAGGGTGCAAAATAATTAGTTGTTTTTTTTTAGTTGACGTCATTAGAATATGTGTAAAAGTTTAGAGAGTTTTACGTCATCATTTGTGGTGACTTGTAGTTGGATTAAAGAGAAAATAATTTTTTTTTAAATGTAAAGAAATGACTTTTAAATAAAAAAATGTCAGGTATATTCATTACACAAGAAAATTCATAAAAATATGTCTAAAATCTAAACACAATTACTGATAACTACATAATTCTGATATCTAACATAAGTACTGATACATAATACGAAAATGCGCTAACACGTCCTGAATTCCAATAGGTACCAGGCTTAACATGATTTTTTTCTTTCTGAACTGTTCTATACTTGCTTTCTTTTCTTATAATTATAAGTTATATCCCGAATCTTAAAGTAATTGTCCCCATGTTTTCTTATTTTTTTTCTTTCGATTTTTAAAATTTTTGCCATGATATATTGTATTTATTGTAATATATATGTAATTGTAATACTTATGTAAGTTATTTATACTGATGAAGGAATTATCTTATTAAATTAGCCCAAAAGTCTACCCTTGTATTAGTTTATTATTAGTCAATAAAATAAAGCTTTAGATTATTGTTTTGATCTCATATATTTTTGTATGGCTTGTATTTGACAGTTATGGACGCTGGTTGCAACACTTGGCTATGTTCAATAATTATTACCCGGGGCGAAAAAAAACTAACATGCTTTTTGGTTTGTTTAAAAAATAATTTAATCATTCGTCCTTATTTGACATAAAATTAAATGTTTTAAATAGCCTAATACAAAGATGGTATTTAGTTGGAGTAGTAACGTCATTCACACGTCTTAATAAAATCATATTTTAAAAATATATAAACAACTTTTACTTTTGTTTAAATAAAATACCACAGACTAAATTCGGTGACAGCTCTTTAACTTGACTTATGTCACTATCTGATGGCTGACGTACGTCACAATCTGACGGCTGACTTACGTCACAATCTGACGGATGACATAAGTCACAATCCGATGGCTGACATACGTCACAATCTGACGGCTGACTTACGTCACAAACTGGTCACCGACTGACTCTGGACATATTAATGGCACAGTAACAAATTGTAGAAAAACAAATGTCATTTAACTTGTGGTTTAAAGAGTATAATTATAATTACGTCATTATTTGTAAAGCAGCTGCACTATTTGAGTAAGTGATCACAGTCCAAAAATATTAAGTCGTGATAATATAAAACAAATTAACAATACATCAACACAGACATATGAGTGTATAGATATTGAGCGTTAAGTGTGTATAGGCCGGTGGAGGGGGATGACAATATGTAACAAAAGATAAACAAGTCTGCCTAACTGAGCTCAAAATGTCAGTCTAAAAGATATCACAAAGTCTGTCTGATAGGGCTCATCACATAATGCCTTTACAGATCAGGCTGAGTTATAAATGACGTCACTGGCAGACGATCGTGTTCAATTGAATGTCATGGCTGTCACTGTCATTCTGGGAAGGCTGTAAGACACTGGTGCCTGGCATCTTTTGACAGACTTCATTGGGGGAACCAAAACTCAGGAAATGCCCTGGGGAACTGTCTCTGGTGGAGCTAACTCTAGGGAACTGCCTCTGGTGGAACAAACCAGGGGAAACTATCTCTGGTGGAGCTAACATATGGGAACTGACTCTGGTGGAACTGTCTATTGGGGTAAAATTACCCTGACAAAGCCATTGAGAAAAGTGGTGTATTCAAAATCAAGGTGGCCTACTTCCGTCAACCGTTGTAATTTACATACAATAATCTATAAAATAAGTATAAGGCTTTATTCATACACATTAATTCATAGTATTAAGTATACATTACTCGAGGTTTACACATACATACACGTTATTATTTCATATTATGCATTTATCTTGGTTGAAACATAAAAACCCCATATAATTTCATTGTATACATTACTCTAGTCTAGACTAATCAATACATACACCATATTATTTCATATCATGCATAGTATGGCACCTGTCCATCTACGAAAGACGGTGATTTTTCTATACTGCTTGCAGCTCTTCGTGTGGCGGATGAGACCAATGCTATTATGAATTACTCTAGGTTAAAACATACATACAAAAATTCATTTCATATTTTGTATTACTCTTTTTTTAAAACTTAAATACACCTTATTATTTCATAGTATGCATTACTATAGATTTACTCAAATATACATCATATTCAGCCTAGCAAATAGCCATCAATTGACTGATTGAGGGAAAGAAATTAGTTTTAAAAAAAACAAGGGAACCATGGTAAACCGTGATTTGAACCCAGTGACAGTGAGACAACAAGGACATTTCGGTCAAGGTTCCAGCTATTTTACAAGGCATTCCATGAAATGGATGTAAATCGCCCCAGCATCCAACTCCAAACATATGACCATAACCTACATTTAAAAAAATGTGAAGTTAGGGCTTGAAATCTTCTTTTCTTTTTTTTAAAACAGGTCAGGTGTAGCCCTACTTTATTACTTAATAATATAGATACTTGTCCCCCCCCCCCTTTTTTTACCGAAACTCTTGCACTCTACAATACTAGTAACTCCAAAGTCACAAAAATCAAACATAAGATAATCTATACACTCAAAACTTTAAAAGTACAATTTATATTTCAATTGCATAGTAAAAATCTATAGATTTAAAAAAATCTTAAGTGTTAATAATTTAGAAACCTCTCACGTAGTTCATTGAATGGAAAACCGCCTTCCGTTGTCACATGCCAGCTGTGAGCCTCGTTTTGAGTCGAGCAAGGACCGAGCACAGCTATTATTGGGCGACAACCTGTCCCGGCGGTTTCTCTTGACAACGGAATGTTGATCGGGAATGCTGCCAGTTTGCCTTCTGTTCCTTCTCCTCCTCGTGGTATGCTCCACCTCCTGTGTGGCCCCAATGTTCAGACCATCATCCACATCGTAGGGCTCATCTCGGCCGCTCAGCTCGGTGCTGCCGCGGGACGGGGCATTGTGGGCGATGGGCGCCTTGGAGGACAAGTCCAACGCGACGTTGGAATGGTGTTGTAAGTTTTTCACAGCTTCGACTGTTTCGCTCTGGTCAATGAAACCATTGGAATGGGCGTCGTGGGCGATGCAGTGCACGCCTCGGTGGTCGGTGACGTCATGGGTGTTGTAGTGCACGACGTCGAGGTCGGCGACGTCATGGTAGCTGTAGTCCGCTTCTCGGTGGTGGTCGATGACGTCATGGGTGCTGTGAACACCCCCGTGGTGGGCGGGAATGTTTGTGTACTCAGAAGAAACCTCCGACACGTGACCTTCTGAGCAGCCCGCGACGATAACACAGTCCGGGAGCTGGTCATCAAGGCTGCATGTGTGTTCCAAGGCTGTCAACAGCCGGCTGTACAGCTGAACTTGATCTTCTAGTCTCGACTTATCTCGAAGGAGTATCATCTGCTCCGCCACAAGATGTGTATTTTTCTGAAGAGGAATTAATAATTTAATCAATAATCATTTTAGCGTGTTAAATTGTAACAATAAACTTAAAAGTAGACCCCCCCCCNCCCCCCCCCCCCCCACACACACACACTTTCACGGCTACCGTATTTTACCCCAGATACATTAAATATAATTTATCATCCCATTAAAATTATTTAAAAATTGATTCTACGTGCAGTATAGGAAACAATGCATGATGTAAAATGCTGTAAATACTGAAAATCGAAAAGTCTTAGTACAGATGTTGCTTGTGAACCTCGGAGTGGACGGCCTTAACTTACACACCAAGTGTGTTGACTAATTTAAATTATTGACCAATTCTCATAACAACGGTCAATAGAAATTCGTTAAAATTTCCGGCTAGATTTGTACGACTAGTAAATAAAGGGTTGTTTTGCTTTGACATGCATACTAATAGGTAGGTTCATGGTGATACCAGATTTTGTTTGTGTCCCATAACCTCGTGGTCGTAGGGGGTTCATAACGTTTCCATTAGAACTTTCTCGGGGCTTGGTAGCCCAACTCCTCTACTGGTCGGCGGAGGACTTTTTAGCATAAAATACGTCACGCTATTTTTTGACAATTTTTAACTCCCCTCTATCCCTGTCACAAACTGTCACAAATCTTTGACCCCACCCCCCCCCCCCTAAAGTAGGTCACACTTGCGAACATACATATTTGTTTGAATTAAAAAATAATCTTTAAAACTTTATATATAATTCACGTAAACGACCATATGATGAATGACCCCGCTGGGGTCGAAAGATCACAGTGGGCATGTGGAGTGGGATGAAAAGAAAAAAAAGATGGGGGGGGGGGGTTGTGGCAACAATGTTTCTTGTATTCACTTGCACTGTTGTTCACTGTTATTCACTGTTGTTCCCTCACAGCGTAACATATGATTCGTAATGTAGTGGTTATCACGTCCGCCTTGCACGCGGAAAGTCCTGGGTTCAATTCCCATATGTAACCATTTTAGAACTAAATTAAATGTATTTTTTCTGTTTGTTCTTTTCCCCATTTTCACGAACACGACTAACCCTAGAGTCGGAAAATCACAATTTACGGTTGGCAAGGGGTGGTGGTAAAGGGTGGGGGCAGGTAACAAAAACGGCTGTGCCCATGTCTCCACGTTAACTCGCTTTCTAAATCCCTTATATTAGCTTCACCGACAGCTCTTTATCTCTCTGTCTTGGTCCGTCGGGCGGAAAAACAAAAGTAAAAAATGACAACTTTCCGTCATGCAATCGAGCTGAAATTTTGCACATAGACTTGTGTCACCTAACAATGCATTGTAACAAAATTTCAGATCGATCGAATGTACCGTAATTAAATTAATGCACTTTTAGATTATTTTTATATAAATGTATGGTAGCCGTCTGTTGTTGTTAACATCCACGTGTTTGCCATCGGTAACAACACCCCCACTCTACCCGTACCCATTTGACAGCAAGAGAGTTAAGTCCCGTTAAATGTTTTTTGCGCGGTGCATATTATTTTGAATATAATCAATACATGTAGTTCTGTCTCATATTTAAGGAATTATATAGTCCAAAACGTTGTTTTTACGGGTTGTTTTTCTTTCATTACTTTGTTTGTGTCCGTTCTCACACCCCCCTTCTTTGCACTATCTATGATAGCAAGTCTGCAGTGCATGCTATGCCGCGGGTCATTCTGTTAAAATTAAATATAAAAAACCGAGACGTCACGCCCGGCTGGACACCCCCTCCCCCTGTCACATTTTCTTACAACCCCTCCCCCCACCCCTCAGGAGCGTGACGCACTTTATGGACGGCCCCAAAGTCATTCATCAAAGTTTTGATTGTGGCTGTAACACCTCAGCTTGTGAGGCGAGCGAAAATACTGCCTTCGTTATCTATCGAGGCTAAACTAGTGTTTAGGTTTGTTGTTACTCATGTAACATTTAGCAGCCGGTGAAAGAGGCGTCACTAGTGGGTGCGGACCGCACTGGGTGACACCATCAGAAGGGGTGAAATTAATGTGTAAAATCATGTATGCCGTTATTTGGTATTGGTAGACTCAGAGGAGGTAATATAAGATGACAACTTGACACCCACCCTGACGACGCCTCTGGTCGGTGCAATAGAGAAAAAGCTGGTAGACTTGTAGTATGAGTGTTATAGTTCATTTGAAGATTTAGAGCCAGCAGCACTTGTAGATTGAGTGTTACACTACATTTGTAGATTGGGTGCTACACTACATTTGTAGATTGAGTGCTACACTACATTTGTAGATTGAGTGTTACACTACATTTGTAGATTGAGTGTTACACTACATTTGTAGATTGAGTGCTAGTTCACTTGTAGATTGAGTGTTACACTACATTTGTAGATTGAGTGCTAGTTCACTTGTAGATTGAGTGCTACATTACATATGTAGATTGAGTGTTACACTACATTTGTAGATTGAGTGTTACACTACATTTGTAGATTGAGTGTTACACTACATTTGTAGATTGAGTGCTAGTTCACTTGTAGATGGAGTATTACACTACACGTGTAGATTGAGTGCTACACTACACTTGTAGACTGAGTGCTAGTTCACTTGTAGATTTAGAGCTATACTTCATTTGTAGATTTAGTGCTAGTGCACTTGTAATATGTAGATTAAATGCTAAAACACTTGCAGATTTAGTGCTAGTGCCACATGTCACGCTTCGATTCCTCCACTCGGAGTCACAGTGTATGGCGCGATTCTTGTGCACACGGGTGGCAATGATGTAGCAAGGTAGACGGCTCCATGATATAAATGTGGCTAAGATATCAGACAATTCCATATTATAAATACGGATAAGAATTAAGGTCTCAGATAAGTCCATGATATAAATGTTCTATTATATGTACTGTCTTTATGTTTCTCCAGGGCCGAATTTAGACTTGATATTGATAAGGCCCTTAGCTGATTGGGACATGGGTACCTTTAATAAGTCCAGATATTCTACATCTATGCCAAATATGATTTCACGAATATTACATTTTTGGCAAGGCACAAAAAAATATTTAAAAATAAAATAAAATAAAAAAACACGTAGGCCGCATGCAGGTTGCTCATTTCAAACCTCTATTTAAAACTCTATATTTCAGTAATAAAATAATTACATGTATATAAATTAGGGCTGTTATCGATTAAAGCTAAAAATAAGATGTATGACGTCATTAAACTAAAAATTTCAAGAGAAGTAACAAAAACTGGAAATTACCTTTTTTTTAAAAAAAAAGATATAAGTAGTTCAATGTAATGCCAATGAATTTTAATTTTTTTTATTGTTTATTAAGTAAAAACAATGTTTAATTGTTGATATCATTTTCATTATAAAACCGCTCAATTAATATTTTACACTTTAAGAACTCTTTTTTTTTTAAATGGAGAAGTTTGAACGTAAAAAAGCAACTATTTTTAATTACTAATAATTGATTATTTATTGATAAATCGGTGATATTATTGAAAAGATTTTCCATAAATTTTATCGATTAAAATAAATTTAATCGATAAATTTTTTACCGATTAATCGAGAAATTAATCGATAATTTCCGCAGCCCTAATATAAATAATTTTAAAATTTACTGATTTTGATACTCATAACTGGCGCTAATACCGGTATCGGTAATGCAAACCCTGGACACAATAGCACTTTGTTATTCTAAAAGGTGCGTTAAAAATTGAATGAAGAGTATTGGATGTCCCGGACGTGTGGCACGGGGAAAATAATACAGCAGTATATTTAAGTATTAAATATGAAAAAATATCACTCGGAAAAATTTTGAGGAGGCTAAGAAAATATGGGCCCTAGGTCAGGGGTCGACAACCTGCGGCTCGCATGCGGCATTTTCGATGCAAAATGCGGCTCTCAAGTTACATGCGCAAATAGTAATAATTGTACAATGTATTATTTTATTTTCAATACTCATGTTTGTGTTTGTTTTTTTTAAATTGAGAACTTTTTAAAATAGTAATTTTCGGCTTTTCCGTCGCTAAAGCTCCTGCTATATGTTATATCTAGTGTAGCTGCCAACCCCTGCTATATATCTAGTGTAACTGCCAACCCCTGCTATATATCTAGTGTAACTGCCAACCCCTGCTATATATCTAGTGTAGCTACCAACCCCTGCTATATATCTAGTGTAGCTGCCAGCCCCTGCTATATATCTAGTGTAGCTGCCAACCCCTGCTATAGGTTATATCTAGTGTAGCTGCCAGCCCCTGCTATATATCTAGTGTAGCTGCCAACCCCTGCTATAGGTTATATCTAGTGTAGCTGACAACCCCTGCTATAGGTTATATCTAGTGTAGCTACCAACCCCTGCTATATATCTAGTGCAGCTACCAACCCCTGCTATAGGTTATATCTAGTGTAGCTGCCAACCCCTGCTATATATCTAGTGTAGCTGCCAACCCCTGTTATAGGTTATATCTAGTGTAGCGTATACATAAATCTTGCACTGTGTATACCGTACACAAACAAATGGTGCTACTATTGTACACACTTCTAGTGCTCTCATTGTACACAATTAGTGTTGTTATGGTGCACACGACTGCTGTCATCACACACAATTAGTGCTGTCATGATTCATGATACAGAACTAGTCCTGTCAGTTTACACACAAATAGTGGTATAATTGTACACATAAATTGTGCTATCATTATCCACAGCTAGTGCTGTCAATGTACACACAACTAGTGCTGATATTGTACATAACTAAACTAGTACTGTCATTGTACACAGTGTTGTCATTGTACACACAACTAGCAACTAGTCATGAAACAGAGGCATGAAAAGAGAGTGTGGTTGTTCACCCCAGAATAGGGTTGTTAAAAGTTTGGGGTTTACCGGTTTGAGTTGAGCCAATGACACTGGGACTGGGACAGGGGTGGGAATTCGTATCATTTGGAGTATGGTATAAGTATAATGAGTAGACCTGTCAACGGGTACCCGGGTCCCGGGTACCCGTTGCCATCAGATTACCCGGGTAGTAAAATTCCGCCCGGGTACCCGTGAAAATGTAACTTTAACGTCTATAATAACGGAGGCCAAACTTCGGCTCCCAATCGGCTTTTTTTTTTTTTTTTTTTTTTTTTTTTTTGCGAAATAATTTTTCAAATGAAAATGTTTGTTTGAAATAAATGCAGTAAATTACATCTAAGGAGAAATATCTGTCAACGGGAAATGTATTTTGATACATCTTTTTCTCTCAACGTGAAACAGAAAACGCAAACACAAAAAGGTTTTGGCGCTTTAAAAGAGAATCATATAGATCTAGATAAGGAAAATAAATAATGATGTTAGAGATAAAAGCGGCGTTTGTTAGTAAAAAAATCCCTTCTGTGACAGTAACTTCGCTTTGAAATACGCCGATTGAGACTAGCTAATGTTGTTTATCTACCCCTTCTCCCCCCTTCATTCATATAACCCACACCCCTTGCATTCGCTTGTGCTTCTTGTGGGAACTAACACGTGTTGACCTAGAAAAACCGATGTACAAGGTTGTCTGTGGGGCGGGACTGCACAGAGATGAATGAGGCCGTGCTTGATATTGTTAATAAAAACATCCCTGCTTTAAACATTAAAGATACTTTGAAATACGC
>MUZC01000515.1:83484-125883 GCA_002072015.1 Radix auricularia
GGGGGTATTTTACAAGAAAATATTTCAACATTCATTACCTAATTTTAACTGTATCCACTGATGGAATAAAAAAACTTGCCCAGCTTAAATGCGATTTCTCTTATAATGATCTCATTGAAATGGTATAATGGAGTATTCATTGAATGTTTCTGTCCCACTAAAATATTCACTAAAAAATTTTATCATTAAGGCTTCTAGGCATTCTTTGAAATGAATAATTCAATGTATAGTTTAAGAGATATAGACCACGCTAGACTTCAGTTAGAGATCTAAAACAGTTCTTAATTATATCATTTAGATGTTGTACTAACCAGACGATACGAACATTTTTGGCAGATCATTGTTATTTGAACTTTTTTTTTCAGGCAACGTTTTTTCGTTAAAATGTTATATAAACTACAATTGTTATACTTATTTTTAATGTGTTTGATTCATCGTTTCTATATGTCTGGCTGTTTAAAATATGAATTAATTAGATATTCACAAAAAATTGAGAAATTATCGCCATTCACCAACATCGCCAGACAAAAGGAGCAAATTGTAAAAGAAAACAAATATTGGCTTCCCCCAACCTCTCATTTGGAGGGATGTTAACATATAATTTTTGCCGCCTCTAAAATACATTCCTATTTAAATATTCATGTAATACATTTACTCTGTAATTTTTTTGTCTATATATTATTTTCACATTTCTGGTCAACTAGATCAAATGTATGCCATAGAATGCGCATGTGGTATTTTAAAAATGCAGCCGGGATTCTTCGATGGAGTAATTAGCACAGCGTTAGTTGCTGACTGATGAATGCATTGTCACAGTATCAGAGTTTGGACTTGGTAAAAAAAAAAAAAGATATTCGCAAGGTCTTTCTGTGTCACTGACTAAAGACAGCAACTGTGTAGGTCGAAGGTACATGTATGTTTAAAAATAACTAATAGTCTTCAAAAAAACATGGACCAATTGATACACGGTTAACCTATTGGCAGACATTTATAAAGAGGGATTAAGTATCAATGGGTGTATTTCCTTTTTACTATCACTAAACTGAAACTGAATCACAAGAAATAAATATACATCTTCAGAGTACTAATGCTGATGGTACTATGTATGTGGTACTATATATGGACTAGTGTATTACTCATCAAACATAACAGACATTTTCAAAATACATGTAAATATATTTCAGCTGAAATCAATTAATTAAATATTAAATAATCAGAAAATGTAGAGAAAAAAAAAAAGAGAAAAATTAAATTTCATTGCCATTTTTTGAATAATTTTTATGTATTGGTGTAAACTAACTGTGGTATAATATATTGATGTAAACTAAGTATGGTATAATGTATAGATGTAAACTAAGTATGGTATAATGTATAGATGTAAACTAACTGTGGTATAATGTATTGATGTAAACTAAGTATGGTATAATGTATTGATGTAAACTAAGTATGGTATAATGTATTGATGTAAACTAACTGTGGTATAATATATTGATGTAAACTAACTGTGGTATAATATATTGATGTAAACTAACTGTGGTATAATGTATTGATGTAAACTAACTGTGGTATAATGTATTGATGTAAACTAACTGTGGTATAATGTATTGATGTAAACTAAGTATGGTATAATGTATTGATGTAAACTAACTGTAGTATAATATATTGATGTAAACTAACTGTGGTATAATGTATTGATGTAAACTAACTGTGGTATAATGTATTGATGTAAACTAAGTATGGTATAATGTATAGATGTAAACTAACTGTGGTATAATATATTGATGTAAACTAAGTATGGTATAATGTATAGATGTAAACTAACTGTGGTATAATTTATTGGTGTAAACTAACTGTGGTATAATGTATTGATGTAAACTAACTGTGGTACTATATATAAACCATATAAAAGCTCAAGTCACTGACTCCGTAATGCTGAGGGACATAGTACAACAGTTCATAGCAGTTAAAAAAGTGTATGGTGTTTCTCACCGTAAATTATTAAAAGATGTCATTGTTTGAGGTTATATTGTATTTTGGAAAAGGGAACGATATAAAAAGAAGATTTAAGCATTTATAATTATAAAATACTTTGTGTACCTTTCAGGAACTTTACCAAAAAAGTTCGTGTTCATCAAACAAGTATAAGTTAATTAAGTTTTTGAAAAAATTGGATGCTGTAGGCGCCCCACTACCAATGTTTCTTTTAAGCTGCTTGGCTGCGCGAATATTTTATGGTCACCGCGCAGCAGTTATGAATTACCGCGCAGCAAATTTTGTAAAATATTGAACCAAAAAAAATGGATGCTGTGCAACTCTGCACACGAGTTTTTCCGCTTTGCACACGGACCAACGAATCTCAGAGGGAACATTGCCTACAACAAGAACCCCTAGTAAATGTATAAACCAGCAGTTGTAATATGAATGAATTGATAAAAAACTTAAACTGGGACTGTCAAGGTATGAGAATCACTGTCACTGAGTTGTTGTGAGTTGTGGTGAAAATGTTATGAACGGTGTTCAGTTGACGGACATTTGAATGTCACGCCATGACTTGAAGAGTGCGCGCAAGGGCTATAAATAGTGTGGGACTGTGTAGTGTCAGAAAGTCGAGTCGAGAAAACGTCAGAGAGTCGAGGGAACGTTAGGCCAGGGCTGTGCTTGTGAGACATTGTGTTATCGAGGTTGCTCGAACATTGTGAGCACCGGAGCCTGTATGCCTATAATTGGATGTCTCGATGGCTGTATTGACTTCAGTGTAATGCAGATAGTGAAGGATTTATACGTGTATGTCTACCACAATAAAGAATATATTATATTTGACAAGAGTCTGTCTTAATAAGATTATCCAGAACCCAGAACGCAACATTGGGGGCTACGTCAGTGGACTTCTGGAGACTCTTGTCGAACATCGAAGTGTCGGCCGCAGTCATCAGGTCCCATGTGTTGTCGGGGACTATCTTGTCCTTGAGAGAGACATCTGCCTCCTCGTTTCTGCCAGTGTGTTGTCGGGGACTGTCTTGTCCTTGAGAGAGACATCTGCCTCCTCGTTGCTGCCACTGTGTTGTCGGGGACTGTCTTGTCCTTGAGAGAGACATCTGCCTCCTCGTTGCTGCCAGTGTGTTGTCGGGGACTGTCTTGTCCTTGAGAGAGACATCTGCCTCTTCGTTGCTGCCAGGGACTGTCTTGTCCTTGAGAGAGACATCTGCCTCCTCGTTGCTGCCAGTGTCGTTGCTGCCAGTGTGTTGTCGGGGACTGTATTGTCCTTGAGAGAGACATCTGCCTCGTCGTTGCTCCCAGTGTGTTGTCGGGGACCGTCCTGTCCTTGAGAGAGACATCTGCCTCCTCGTTGCTGCCAGTGTGTTGTCGGGGACTGTCTTGTCCTTGAGAGAGACATCTGCCTCCTCGTTGCTGCCTGTGTGTTGTCGGGGACTGTCTTGTCCTTGAGAGAGACATCTGCCTCCTCGTTGCTGCCTGTGTGTTGTCGGGGACTGTCTTGTCCTTGGGAGAGACATCTGCCTCCTCGTTGCTGCCTGTGTGTTGTCGGGGACTGTCTTGTCCTTGAGAGAGACATCTGCCTCCTCGTTGCTGCCTGTGTGTTGTCGGGGACTGTCTTGTCCTTGAGAGAGACATCTGCCTCCTCGTTGCTGCCTGTGTGTTGTCGGGGACTGTCTTGTCCTTGAGAGAGACATCTGCCTCCTCGTTGCTGCCTGTGTGTTGTCGGGGACTGTCTTGTCCTTGAGAGAGACATCTGCCTCCTCGTTGCTGCCTGTGTGTTGTCGGGGACTGTCTTGTCCTTGAGAGAGACATCTGCCTCCTCGTTGCTGCCTGTGTGTTGTCGGGGACTGTCTTGTCCTTGAGAGAGACATCTGCCTCCTCGTTGCTGCCTGTGTGTTGTCGGGGACTGTCTTGTCCTTGAGAGAGACATCTGCCTCCTCGTTGCTGCCTGTGTGTTGTCGGGGACTGTCTTGTCCTTGAGAGAGACATCTGCCTCCTCGTTGCTGCCTNTTATTTCATGGACAAATGTGTAGTGATTTTTTTCATATATGTGAAAGTGTGTGTACTGGTTCTGGCAGTCAAGGCAAGTACAAATAATTTTTTTTTTTTAATGATTGTTAAACTTCAGAGTATTGTGTAATAGGAAATCGATGTTAGATATGTTTTTTCCTCCAACCTCTTGTCCTAGTACAATAGTAGGAAGTAGAGATGGAAACCTTGCAATTAATGGACGAGAAAATTGATTTATTTAGAAAAGCAGGGGAAAAACTTACACTTAAGGGAGAGAATTTAAATGAATATATAAGGGCTAAATGGGAAGAGTTTCAAGCAGAAGAAAAATTAAGGGAACAGAGAGAATATGACGAGAAACAGAGACAAAGACAGAGAGAGTATGAAGAGAAACGGAGAGAGTATGAAGAGAGACAGAAAAAATATGAAGAAGAAAAACTAAGGGAACAGATAGAATATGACGAGAAACAGAGACAAAGACAGACAGAACACGAGGAGTTAATAAGACAGAGAGAGAGGGAACATAAATTAAAATTGCTAGAAATAGAAGCTGCAGGAAAAAAATATAGGGAAAGTAGAGAAATAAAATTAGAGTCTGGGAAAGCGGAACAAAGAGAAGAAATTATTGAAAGTGCGATAGAGAAACCTAAAGATACATTGAGTGAGCTAGAGGCAATATGGTGCTGCGCTAAAAGTAGATTAACGGCCCTAGAAAAAGAATGCAAAGAGCACAATACAGAACTTGATAAAAATGAAATGGAGTCACGGAAGTTAAAAATGAAAATTGCCCAAGTAAACAATCACTTAGTTGAAAATGATGAATTAGTAGAAAAAATACATAGAGAACTAAACGATAGCATATTAGAAAATACAGATAGTGTAGAACTAGCTCCTATAGAAGAGACTTATGTTACATGTAACGCTACACTGAGTGAAGAAGACGATGCTGAAAATTTGAGAAGGGTGATAGAAATAGGAGAAACGTATGACACAAATCTGAAGTCAATGATAAAAGATTACGAAAATTGGAACATAGAAATGGAGAGAAATCTAACTAGTATAATGCAGGACACAGAAGAAGAGTTAAAGAAGTCTGAAGTAGAGGGAGATGAACTATTAGAGAGATTACAGATTGAACTAGCAGAAATAGAGAAAGAGATATCAATTGAAAATAAACAAGTTGACCATGGACAGAATGAGAGGTCAACTGTAGAAAAGTTAGTTAGGATAGATGAAAGGACAGAACAGAGCAGAGTTACACTAGGGAAGAAAGTTACTATAATGATACTGGATGAATGTAATCAGGTAAAAACAGCAAAGTGTACTACAGAAAAGGTAGAAAAAAGCATCCACAATTATGAAAATGAGAAAAGTAATGAGAACCGCTGCTGTGGGTCCACGCAAAATTATGACATGTGCTCAGGGGAATTTTGTGTTGATTTGTTAGAAACAGGCTATGTTTATGACAGCGGGACAAACCTTTCTCGTGACCAAGAAGACAGGGAGAGTGACTGTGTGGGGACAGGTCAGACCAGAAATAACCAGACCGTGACCGACAATAACTCAAATAGGCGTCACAACCCGTGTAGAATTAGAGCCAATTACGGAGACCGTAACTCAGATGACCGGGGTGCTTGTCCGTTTGGGCTAATGATCTGGTTGATGGTTGGGGTCATTCTAAAAATATTGATAAGCGGGCGTGAATATGAGTGGGTCGCCACGAACATGTACGGTAAAGAAGATGCCCTTGACACGAGTTGGGCGTTATGCAGCATTGCCATGTTAAAAGTCCCGCCTAGGCTCGCGTTGGAAACGAGCAGTCAGGATAACGATAACCAGGGGAGTGTACTGGTAGAAATAGAAGATAAACGAAATATACCACCATCAATTACAATGATTATGATTTTTTTTTTGCTGGGTTGGTTAACAAGTTGATGACTAAATATAATTAAAAAGGACTTGTCTATGATTATGTTTTGCCTTGGTTGAAAAATTATTTTGAGGACAATGTGACAGGGTCTCATTAAAGGTCATGTATTAATGAGGGTTTCATAATATTCATGGCCATTGAGTTGAATGTCTAAGAAAAAAATTCAAACATAAAGACCTCATTTTTTTTTCATGTTGATAGTTCGATGAGATGATGATGTTGTTAAAATATTGTGTATGAAGATGTTTTTTGCTGATCATTATGAGGATATGATGATGGTTATGTTATAAAGATAATTATGGGTATGGATAGATAAGTTGTTATCTCCATAGGCCGTATGTATTGATAGATGCACATGATTGCGATATAAGTGATTGTAATGGGTTAAATACAATCATGCTGAAATATTACAGTTTGGATAAGTGGTTATCCCTGTAAGATTACCTCATGCTGGAGGCAATCCTGGAATAAATATCGTAAGAATTTATATGAGGAACCAGTAGAGTTAGTTAAAGCAACCTGTGTAACCTGTTAATATAGTACTCTAGACTATTCATGTTGTAGATATGTTATGATGATTTTGATTATTTACACAATGAAAAAGTTGGTTATGCCAATAATGAGGATCATTTACTAGTGGTTTAGCCAGACCTGTATGGCAGGGGAGATAAGCTGTGGTGGGATATAATTTACTACGTCCTGTGCAACAGGAGTGATGGGCAGTTTTTGTATACAATTAACCAAGCTCCTGTGTGGCAGGAGTGGCGGGCTGTATTTATATCCAATAGGACTGTGGCTATAGTGGGATAAGAGATCTCAATAGCACAGGTCCCGGTAAAGAAATTATTAATAGAGCAGTGGTTGCTCCTTAAAAGGTCCCATGAGGTGGACAAGTACTAGCATTGTTTGTTTTGCCTAAATGGTAATTTTGTAATTTGTAAAAATATGTTGTTCTTGGGGTTTGCCCCCTGAGATCTTGTGTATATATAATTTTTTTTTCCACCTGGGATCGTGTATATATATATGTATATGGTAGGGGTATATTGGTATAAAAATTGATTATCACTTATGTCTAACAATGTAAGACCTCGCATGTGTAAATTTTGTTTGTTACTGCTGCTAAAATGAATTATTTTTTGAGACTATGTAACTATGTAATTCGAGTAGAGGACTGCTTCCTTTCTCTAAAGCGGCAGTAGTATGTTTTCCATGATGTAATAGATTAAGGTATTATGAATATGATGTATGTATATTATGTTGTTCCATGTATTGAGGCCAATTTTTTCATGATGTGTTATGAATGTTTAGTGATTCCATACCCTGACTTGTTTTGATTGTGAGATTCTACTAGCAAGTAGAATCTAACGGAAGAGGGGGGATATGTCAAGGTATGAGAATCACTGTCACCGAGTTGTTGTGAGTTGTGGTGAAAATGTTATGAACGGTGTTCAGTTGACGGACATTTGAATGTCACGCCATGACTTGAAGAGTGCGCGCAAGGGCTATAAATAGTGTGGGACTGTGTAGTGTCAGAGAGTCGAGTCGAGAAAACGTCAGAGAGTCGAGGGAACGTTAGGCCAGGGCTGTGCTTGTGAGACATTGTGTTATCGAGGTTGCTCGAACATTGTGAGCACCGGAGCCTGTATGCCTATAATTGGATGTCTCGATGGCTGTATTGACTTCAGTGTAATGCAGATAGTGAAGGATTTATACGTGTATTTCTACCACAATAAAGAATATATTATATTTGACAAGAGTCTGTCTTAATAAGATTGTATCCAGAACCCAGAACGCAACAGGGACCAAATGAAGTTCGAAATTGAGGCTATAAACATCACGCTACTTTGAGATATGTTGAAAACATCAGATTAAGATGATATTTTATGAAACCAACGTTAAACTGTTGTAACAATTGCCCAATGGACTATAGACAAACATATAGAGACATAAAAAAGAACCATTATAAAAGAAATTATTTCAATACTGTTTGAAATTTGACCATTTCCTATCTTTTGTCAAGCTATTTCCTATCGATTCTCCATATTTCGTCCAGCTATTGCCTATCTATTTCCCATCTTTTGTACAAATAGTATCCAGTAAACTAATGATCAGTTATTGCACATCTATTTTTCTGGTATTAACCAGTTGTCATATAGGTCCTAGGTGACGTCAAGCTGTGTGCAGCTAGTACAGAGCTTATGTCCAGCTAGTCCCTAGCTTTGTCCAGCCAGTTCCGAGCTATTGTCCAGCCAGTTCCGAGCTATTGTCCAGCCAGTTCCGAGCTATTGTCCAGCCAGTTCCGAGCTATTGCCCCGCTATTGTCCAGCTCATCTCGTGTTGTATTTGAGAAAGGTTGAAAAATAGGACAGCAACAATGCTTGATTCATTAGAGCCCCTCAAAGACTTCATTTGGTTGTCATAGCAACCCGTCTAATTGTGAGATTTATTTTCTGTCGCTTGTTCTAGCTACTGTTAAGAAGAGCCATCCTTGTTTGTTTGACTGAGAAAACAACAGTTCACTAAAAAAAAAATGCGAGGCAGTAATTTAAGTTCTAATACTTGAATGTTCATAATAAGTAGGTTTTTGTAATATAACTAATGCAACATTATCGCAGTTTTTTGTTCTTCTGAAGTTACATTCATACATGACATTCTTAACACATGAGTTTACACAGAAAATGAAAAGGAAAAAAAAAATCAACGTTTACACTTGTCATGGAACTGCTGATGTGTCGTTATAGACGCCATGTTTTCAAGTTGACATCTTGAAACTTGTAGAGATGACTGCGTGAGTGAGGGTGTGAGTGCGTGTGTATGTGCGTGCTGACGAGTGCTACAGTCTGCGAGTTAGAGTAAGTTGTGTGAGTGTGTGTATATCAGAGTAGACAATTAACTCGCCCATATTTTCATTAAGGCTGATGACATTTTAATTATCGACTGAATGAAAGTGGGAAATGTCTTAAACAGACCCATAGGGATAACGTGAAGATAATATTTTGAATAACATTGACATGGGGATAACATGGGTATAACATGTTTATAACATGGGTTTAACATGTGGATGTCAAGGTTTATATAACATGAGTATTTAAACATGTAGATAACATCGTTTATAACATGAGTATAATATGTATGTAAATAACATTTGAAAACATTATTTGGAGGTTAGTGTAGTAAATAATAATATCGTGCTTAGTTAAAGTACCCTTTATTAAATTGAGTTTAATTTATTATAGCCAAAGAGTTAAATTAGGTGTCATTTCAAACTAACCAAATTTAAAATTGAGTCTGGCCTAAATCTAACAAACCAAAGCTGTAAACCAAATGTCGTCTAAGTCATACTTACCAAAGTGTTATATTGCGTGTTATCTAATTTAATTAACCAAAGTGTTAAATTGCGTGTTATCTAATCTAACCTTACCAAAGTGTTAAATTGCGTGTGATCTAATCTTATTAATCAAAGTGTTAAATGCGTGTTATCTAATCTAGCTAACCAAAGTGCCAAAGTGTTAAAGTGCATGTTATCTAGCCTATCTAGCCAACGTGTTAAATTGCGTGTTATCTAATCTATCTAACCAAAGTATTAAATTGCGTGCTATCTAATCTAGCTAACCAAATGTGTGTTAAATTGCTTGTTTTTTAATCTAACTATATTACAACGTGTTAAAATGCGTGTTAACTAAATCTAGCTAACCAAATAGCATTAAATTGCGTGCTTTCTAAATGTAACTAGGCAACGTGTTAAATTGCTTTTTTTTTTTAAATCTAACTTTTCAACGTGTTAAATTGTATTATCTATATTCTATATCTAACTAACCAACGTGTCAAATTGTGTGTTATGAAACAAATCAAAATGTTAAAATGCGTGTTTTTTAAAATCTAACTTACCAAAGGGTTTCATTCTTTTAAAAACAAGGTATTCAGTTCAACAATATGCGTTCGCGAGAGTAAAACACAGTTACATCAATATGGAAAATTTACTTACGCTGCACTAAACTTACTGTAAGCGTTTAAATTGAAATCATTGTTACAAGCCATTCACGGACAAATACTTCTTTTTAATTTAAAAAAAAAAAACTAATTAGGGATCGAAAGTTTCAATGTGATATAAGACTAAAGTTTAAATGAGGACTAATTTACTTACAGTTTTCATGCGTGACGACTTGGTGACCGGCGTTTCTTACAACTTGTCAGATTTTCCAGTCCCGGCAAGTTGTAAAAAAATGTCATCAACTGACGATGGAATCCCCGCCAAGACGCCTGTCCGTCACGTCATAGGTGGTGTCCGCGTCACAAATTAATGGCGGGAAAATCGATGAGCAGAAAATAATGGGAGGCCACCATCGGCATCATTGTTTGGATCTTGTATCCTAAACCAGTGCCTCATGGGTCATCCAAGGGTTCTTAAAAAGTTTAGTCGGATCCCATGTGGAGGGATTCTCAGTAAAAAAAAAAAATTATGGTCACGTGAATCATATAAGGCTACAAATCAAAGGATAACATGTACAAATGTTCCAGGATAGCATGAACATCTGATAGAATCTGAACATTTGAATTCACTGAATTGTTTTTTAAATACTTCGCGTCTGCTTACAGTTCCATCTTGTAGTGGGATGGGGGCAGTCTATAAATAAATGACGTCACGCACCTAGTATGGGAGAGGGTCCACACATTTATGACGATGTGTGACGAGGGGAGGGGGAATTGAGGAATGTGACGTCACAACAAAACTTGCAACTTTAAACATAAGTTCCCCTTAAATATTTAATTTCTTACAATTTATTGTAGGACGTTTTACGTGGCTTCACGCATGTTACGATATTAGAGTGCAACCTTACACTAAATACATACTTTTCTGACAAAAATTGATTTAAAACATGCTCTTTTTTAAATAGAAAATACAGGTTTTATTGTGGGGACGGGGGCAAAGCTTTGTGACATCATATTTGTTGGGGGGGGGGGGGCTAATGTTTGTGACGACGCGCCACGAAGAGGAAGGGGGAATGAAAATCGCCAAATTCGCACGACGTCATTTATGGACGGCCCCGTGTGTTTAGTCAGATTGAGTACAAGAGGTCAGATCTCAATGAGGGAAGGGATTGAGTACAGGATGTCAGATATCGATAAGTGAAGGGATTTAGTACAAGAGGTCTCAGATCTCAATGAGGGAAGGGATTGAGTACAGGATGTCAGATATCGATAAGTGAAGGGATTTAGTACAAGAGGTCAGATCACACCAATGCACTTTACCAAATGCTCGTATATTTTTAATATCTCAATTTCCGTACAATTACTATGACAGTGCTATAAGAACAGAAGTCTTGGGAAACTGCAATGCAACGCGGAAGATTTCAATTTAAACCGCCGTCAGTAAGGAAATGATCTTTTCGGCATCACAATTGCCTTTCCTTGATGAGGGGAGATAATCGGAAATCTAAACATGGGTAACCATGACAACTGAAAACTTTGAAAAACACGCCAAGAAATTGTGAAGGGGCTGGCAATGGCAAATAAAATACAAGTCTGTTGTGAAGTTTGCTCTAAATGTCAATTTGTGTATGTCCTATAAATAAACACGTCTAACTGTGTGGTTGCAACATGTTCTCTAGGCCATGCAGTGTTTCTCAAATTTTTAGTATGGGGCCTTCCTCAAATAACGTCACGCGATTTTGGCCGATATTTAACCCCCTCCCCCTCGCCCCACTTGGTCACAAAAACTTAGACCCCCCCTCCAATATGACGTCACAAAGCTTTTAAACCCCCCCCTTAGTTTTTTTTTCTAAAAAGCCATATTTTCTAAGTGAAAATTAGCATGTTGCCAGTAACTTTTTGTCATTAAAATATGTATTTAGTGTAAGTCTGCACTCGTAGTATCGTAATACGCGTGAAGCCATTGGAAGCGTCATTAAATACTTGGAAAGCAATCAGTATTGAAGTGGAACTTTTAAATTGATTTGCGTGGGTTTTTTTATGTCATGTCACATTTCTTAAACACCGCCCCTTCCCCCTTGTCACACATCGAAACAAATGCGTGACCCCCTCCCCCCTAGGCGCGTGACGTCATTTATGAGCTGCCCCCCCCCCTGGTTGATCGGAAGGAATTTTTCTATGTCACCAGGGACTAATGCACTATTTTCTCTGTACTGATGAGGTAGCATAATGTAATGTAATTTATTTTATTTGTATCATTTTGTGTGCTTATTGTTGAAAAAAAAAAATCTTTATGGTTAATATTAATGTTTGCAAATGGGTGATTATAATTAGATTGTTCTGCCCTTTCTTGATAACTTCTGCGGACCGGAGGCTAATGGCCCACGGACCGGGTAGCACTGCTCTAAGGGGGAGGGGGCGTCCATAAAGTACGTCACGCTATTTTTGACCAGTTTAAACTCCCCTCCCTCCCCCCGTCACAAACTGTCACAAATCTCGGAACCCGCCCCCCCCCCAGTACGTCACACTTCCGACCAAAAAATATATTTTTATTAACAAAATATATTAAATTTAATTTTTTTTAAACATGGATTGCCGGACAATCTGTCCCCTGTCACAAACTCTCACACTTTCTTACACTCCCTCCCCCTCTGTAGGGTGACGTACTTAATGGACGGGCCCTAGGCCGAGGTCCCCAATAAAATGTTGGGAACAACTTGCCAGTGTTTGAAGGATGAAAGTGAACGTAGTGCTTGTACAGTCAATTAAATGTAGACGTGCTTGTACAGTCACCTAAATGTGGACGTACAATCACCTAAATGTGGACGTACAATCACCTAAATGTGGACGTACACTCACCTAAATGTGAACGTAGTGCTTGTACAATCATGCACCTAGAAGTGGACGTAGTGCTTGTACAATCATGCACCTAAAAGTGGACGTAGTGCTTGTACAATCATGCACCTAAAAGTGGACGTAGTGCTTACAATCATGCACCTAAAAGTGGACGTAGTGCTTGTACAATCATGCACCTAAAAGTGGACGTAGTGCTTGTACAATCATGCACCTAGAAGTGGACGTAGTGCTTGTACAATCACCTAGAAGTGGACGAAGTAAAATCAGCTCAAATTGGGCTTGTGACGGAATGTTTGTGTAGTCACTTAAAAGTGAACATGGAATATATCCTACAGTTACATAAATTTTGATTTCTGGCGTTGTGCAGGAAATTTTTTAACATTTGGGGGCCATCCATAAATGACGTCACGCGATTTTGGCTGATTCTGTCTCCTTTCCCCTCCCTCACACGTCGTCACAAAACTTACCCCCGCCCCTTTTTTTTCAATATGACTTCACAAAGCTCCCCCCTTCCATAAAAGCCATCTATTCTATTTGAAAATGAGCAGGTTTCAATTCACATTTTTTTTGTTATTTGAGCACGTATTTTGGGTAAGGCTGCACTGCTGCAATCTAATATTGTATCACATGGAAAGCCATTTAAAACGTATTTAAATAAATTGTAAGCAATCAAATATTCAAGTGGAAATTGTATTTAAAATGTTGTGCGTTTTAATGTGACGTCACATTTCTTAAACCCCCCCCCCACCCCCATCCCATCGTCACATATTGTCACTCGTGTGTGACCCCGTAATTTATGGACGGCCTCTCGTATGTTTTTTTCCTAGAAACGAACTTAAATTTATTCATTTTTTTAAAATGTGTGTAAATATTGAATTACAAACCAATGATTTTCATTGACTTTCGTTTTCTCCAAAATTTAAAATAAAATATAGATCTATTAACATATTATTTATAAATGTATGCCGTGTATCACAGTGACATCTCTCGCACCAAGCGAACATTTTAAAACCTAGGTCATCAGGTTCATAACTGGTTCTTTCCCCTTGAGCTTTAATAATCTAAGGGACCTAATCAGGTCGGCCAGATAGACTGTCAGTGCACTGTCGGTGGAAGACGTTATTCCAGCAATGTGGTGTTAATGAAATGTCCAAGATGATTGGGCTTGTGACTTACGACAGTTGGCTTCACGGGGGCTTGGGTGAGACAACTTGGTGCCAACACGACATTAGGTACTAAGCTCTGACGTAGGCGTGGTTGGAGTTTTAAAATCCTTTATATTAACTTCACCGTCTTGTCTGTCGTGGCAGAAAAAACAAGAGTAAAAAAAATGACCCAAGTCCAGTGATGTTATCGAACTGAAATTTTGCACATAGATTTTGCGGTTTCAAAATTTTAAGAACGATCGAAATTACCGTAATTTAATTAATGAAATTTTAGTTTATCTCTATTTATCTCTATTTAACCGGCTGCTATAGTTGACCTCCATGGGTCACTGGAGTTCACTCCAGCCATCGATGACTACATCCCCGTGTTTTACAGCAAGGTGAGTTCAGTCACGTTGACTCTGTAAATTGTTGCACTGTGCGTATTATAATGAATATAATCAAAAAATTTAGTTATGTCTCATATACATGTATAAGTAAGGGATTTATAGTCAAAAACAATGTTTTTAACGGGTTCTTTAATTTTATTTTGAAATCCCGGTAAATTCAGAGTTGACGTACTGTGACGAAATTTATTGAGCTCTCGTCACTTGCACGAAATAACAACAAAACAAAAGGGGAAGTCACTATTGACGGATCACTTGTGCGTATCAAGGTTGCTAATTAGATATTAGATATGCAGCGGAGCACATGACCGGTCAAGGTTGCCCGATAGTGAGGCCGACAACCAACATCCAATCAGGAAGAGCTGCATAAAATTACACATCGTGTATAAAAGTTGGTACACCGGCACGACACATCCTTTCCGCCCAAGTGATTACAGAGAGCTGTGTCGTATGTGAATTCAATTCACTGAATTACATCCATAGCCATCCTTGTCGTGAGAGAGCTGGCATTATTTCCGTTGGCCAGAATCTATGTAAGTTTGAACTCTAAATTGATTCCCTCGTATTTATAAGCATATTTCACACCATTATTGAAATATTAATCTTCGTGCAATGTCGGATTGAAATTGTTGGAACATGTTGACCCCATGATACCATGCGGGCCACGTGCGACATTGTACTTCTCTTTTCATAACTAAATGTGATACCACGCGATCCATCAGGTAGGTGGATCGAATTATATTGGTGTAACCAATAACATTATTGTATTTATTCCACCATGCATTTACAAGATGGTAACGAAATATTATTTCAGTTTCATGTTATGAAATATATTAAATAACCATGTGTTTTATGATAATGTATTTTGATCCCCTTTTGGCACCTGGCTCTGAAGGCTCGGCAGCCGAAAGGGTGGATTAGACAGACAAGTAGAGAAACTACCCATATGCGTATTCTTTCTATCTTAGTCTGGCTTCTAGGCACCCGCCTGTACTGGGAGATAACAAGAACTCCTGACAGCAAGCCTGCCCAACGAAGTGTCGACATATTTGGACCAAGAGCTGGACTCACCGCTATCCACGCGACTTGTATCCGACCCCTACCTCACCCCTGAACCGATCGACAGGACCAGAGGAGGACAACTCATCCTTACCAGCCTTACTCCTAACGTAACGCTGACGCCAACCGCACTGGTTGATGCCTACACCATACACGTGTAGAAGCCGGTTATCACACTTCCGTGATCACCGAGGTCACCTGGAACCATAGGTGAAGCAGCCCACAGGACAGGAAACGTGCAGAACCAACCATTCACGGAGCGCGGCGCGACAACCTGAGGCTACACTCTGAACAAGGAACGTGCAGAACCAACTACTCACGGAGCGGGGCACTACCTCCTTAAATTTGAGTATACAACCTATAACCATTGTATTAATTGGCTTAAGCCTAATGATGAATTTAGCCCATACCGGAACTAATTTCCGCTTATTGTAAACATTGTTTAATAAATTATTGTTACATTTTCACCATCTAGTTTGTTGATTGTCGTTTGCGAGAGATCACTGAAGTATGCGCGTGTAGGCAGAAAGGGGATAACTTAATATTACACCCCTAGACGACTTGTCAAACAATATTCACATCTTTCTCGCCACACGTACCCATTTTACATGGCCACCATCTTTGTTGCGATGCTGCGTTACAAAGAAATTAATTGGAACATTCAAATATTAAAATTCTAAACCTAAACCTAACCCAATTCAATATTCACAATAATCAATACTTTTAGTTATGTCTCATATTTAAGGAATTTATAGTCCAAAACTTTGTTTTTTCGGGTTGTTTATTACAGTGTTTCTTGATGTTTCTGTGTTACTACAGATTGCTACAAGTAACAACACTTTTTTCAGGTTTGTTGAAGAAAGAATATTGATCTTTTATGGACGGATAAACATAGGTTCTTTTATAAGGAAAACACTTTTTAAGAGAAAACGTTGCAATTTAATTATGAGACGTAACACGATATCGAAAGGAAAGTTTTAATTTTTAAGTCTTTGTTAGCCTGGGAAAATTCAATTATAAAGTCTGATTGAAACCAGAGCAC
The DNA here is from genome assembly GCA_002072015.1 of Radix auricularia. Taxonomy (NCBI): domain Eukaryota; kingdom Metazoa; phylum Mollusca; class Gastropoda; family Lymnaeidae; genus Radix; species Radix auricularia. Next base: position 99,859 of record MUZC01000515.1, read on the forward strand.
GGTACATCCGCGTTGGTGCCATATTCATCTTCTATAAACATACGCTGCTAAAATACGCTACAAACATCTGCTACAAAAATCTGCTACTACTACACATAGCTACTATAAACATCCACTATACATAACTACTATAAATATCAAATACACACATCTACTATAAACATCCACTATACACAGCTACTATAAACATCCACTTCACACAGCTACTATAAACATCCACTACACACAGCTACTATAAACATCAACTACACACAGCTACTATAAACATCCACTACACACAGCTACTATTAACATCCACAATACAAAGCCACTATAATCATCCACTAAACACAGCTACTATATATACTAATATATGAAGAGTCATCGAGACCAAGCCAACAATACGTTCAATTGAGGTCAATTACTTTCTTCTTTTAGAACAAAAGAATAGCATGTACATGTATTTCGTAGTGTAATGGTTATTACATTCGCCTAAAGCGCGGAAGGTCGGCGGTTCAAGCCCCAGCTAAGACATTACTTTTTAAATTTTTTTAGAATTTTTGTGTTTGTGCCCGTTCATTTCCCACTTTGTTTCTCGACATTGGCATAATAACTTCGTGCTCTCCGTTATGCTCAGTGACAGAAAAGTAGTCACACACTCTCCTCAACAATTACTTTCATAAAGTGTCACCCGTCACTAAGTCATTAGCGGCGTATGCTACGACGCGGGACGGCTATTAGTATTAGTTTATGTTTGTGGCAAACTAGGGTTTTGCAGAATGGGGCTGCCAAGTAGCTAACCGCAAATCACATGTTTCCAGAACAACAATACGTCGGCAGTTATCCCCACCCCCATGGTTTATTTGCTTTGTTCTGATTTCTTCGTTATGTAGTTTGTGTCTGTTCACATCCCTTTCTTTGCACTATTTATGAGCAACTCTTCAGCATATCTACGCCGCTGGAAATCTAGTATGAATTAATAATAATTTAAATATTATGTTATTATTTATGTGAATACGTATTTCATGTTTATTGTACTTTTGAAGGCATTAGACGAAACTTTTACTGTCGTGTTTGTTTTAAAATAAAAACAAACCGTAAAAAAAAGTTTTTGACTATAAATCCCTTATATATGAGACACAACTAAGAGTATTAATTATACTTAAAAAATATGCACTGCGCAGGGTGGCCAACCGTCCGTAAATTTATGGACACTGTAAAGATTTGTCGTAAAATTGCCAGTCCGTAAAATTCCGTTAAAAAAAAATTAAGACGTCCGTAAAAAAATAAAAATTAAAATTAAAAAATTTGACAAAACTTAGAATCTCAACATTTAAAAAAATCAGTAAATCATGTTTGTGATTTTTATTTTCTTGATTAAAATTTTAATTTTTAAATTGTTTTAGTGGCATCCCGCGTTCTATTAATGAGCTGTAAAAGCGTTCTGGGCAGCTAGGTTCGCGTGGCGAGACGCATCGCGGCAAGATGGACTTGTTTAGACAGATCGTTAGTCCTTACGTCACATTTACGCATACAATATGATGACATAAATGTAAAAATAGTATCTCTTTTTTTAAAAATGGCTCAGAAGACGAATACCAGCGAAGGCGATAGCCGCAGTGAAAACTATGAAATAAACGAAAACGCGGAAAAAAATTATTGCTAAAAAAGCTCAAGTCAAAAGTAAGCAGAGAATGTTATTTTCAACCTACATGGATCACAAACGTCGAATTTAAGGACTGGATATCAACGGACAATGATTCCCACTATGACGCTGTATGTACATGCTGTAGAAAGTAAAGATATTTAGCGTTGCATCTGGTGGTGTACGAGACGTTCGCAGCCATGGCAGAAGCGCAAAACATATTCAGGCAATGTCAACAAGGAAATTTGCTGGTGGAATGTTGCAGTTCTTGACTTATGATTTTAAAAAAACAGCTCCTGTAACTGCTCACAACAAACAGGTAAAAGAATGTGAATTAAAAGTAACAAGAGTTTCAAGTGTTCCTGGAAGCAGACACTACATATATTGCAGCTGTTTTTCACGAGATGGTTGAGCCTGTTGGAGTGCATTAATCGTATTGCTATTTTAACCAATATGATGCACTTTCAAGCAATTTTCAATCAAGTGAGGGGTTCTCACTAAAGTGCGTCACGCTATGTTTTACTATTTTTAACTCCCCCTCCCCCCTGTCACAATCTGTCACAAATCTCGGAACCCCCTCCCCCTAAAGAACGTCACACTTTCGTAAAAATTGTTTTAAAAAGCGGGACTTTCTTTATGGACGGCCCCTAATCCTTGCTTTATGAAACGAAACAATCGTCCTTATGCACCAAAAAAACTCCCTGTGCGTCAATTTGTACCGTGGGAAAAAAATCAAGTAATTAAGCAATTTTTCAAATTATGTAACGCCCCTGAGAGGTGTCTAACGGTACGGTCCTCACCCCCTCATATCTCTATATCTACGCCATAAATAGTATTATAGTAAATTGTGAATATTACAGCAATACAAAAGTAAGTAGTCTTTATTCTTTTGTTTTTGAATGATCTCTTTGTTTAATATTGAAAGTGTGATGAGGGCGGATTTATTTTCGGGGAGATATTATTTTACAGGGTAGGGGAGGATTTATTTTGATTGGGAGTATTTTCTCCGGCGAAGATTTTATTTCAAAATGGATTCTCCGGGGGTGGGGGGTGGGGACTCTGTATGGGGGAGGATTTATTTTACAACACTGGTGATGAAGTTAATATAAGGGATTTAATTAATAAAGCTCAAATTTATTGTTCTCATTACACTATTTGTGTATTTTGTATTTTATAGAAAAAAAGCACTGTTTAAAAACGCATACGTGACACACATTCATTTTGAGTTTGTGAGTGACGGAATGAGAGTGATAAGCCTAAGCTAATAAAATATTAATTGAGATTTAATTTAAAAATAATGTTAAAATGTGAAATACTAACTGTAGCCTGCTTTACCTTAACGATTAGAGAGCTGTTTGCCAGATTAGCTTAAGTTAATTTAAATTAATATTATAACATTTTTTAATAAACTTATTTATAAGTCAGGATATTAACTATTTATTAAATTTAAATAATTATATCTTCTTAATTGTAATTTTACAAAAATCGGGTCTTTTGTTCCTCTCAAACTGTTTGCCATATATTGACACTTAAATCTGGCCCGTATTATTTAACCTCTACCGTATTTGGCTTTCGGTCACATAAACAAGCTACTTATCTGTTACTGTTACCTTATTATCAAGTTATTGCGTTACTAGTTAAAACCAATAGAAAAACGCTTTACAAATGGGTTTGGAAATTGGAGGTATGCAAATAATATTGGCGCATTAAACTTTAAATATATACTTTAGTTACTTTATGTATGGGTTGCATTCATGAGGAGGCTCTAAACTTTTACTTATTGTTTTAAGTTTAAGGCTACACTACTACTAAAGAGTACTAAAGACTAACTAAAGTCTAAAGTTAAAGACTAAATAAAGTTAAACCCAAAACTCAGTCTGATGTAGTAGGGCTGTTTATCACTATTCCGCAGCGTACTGCGTATTTTGAGTCCTACTACTAATGTTATATTAAGCCATCTATAGTCTATATTATACTATATAATATATACTATACTAGACCAGCGTTAGTGATGGCAAACCTATGGCTATAGGCTATGGCTATGGGCATGGCATGCATGCATGCATTTTCCTTTACAGTAACAGTCCAACTGCAAGACTTAAGTGTCCTAAATCTAAGTCTAAAGACAATTATTACTTAACATTCCTTATCACTTGACTTAAACAAACCAGGCCAGCCAAAACCCCATTTTCGGGTTTCATGGGACTATTTAGGCGTGTTGGCACTTTGCAATATAATTATATATAATAGGGCCATGGGCCATAGGGACACTGGAATGTCTTCTTTATAAATATATTATATGACATCTTTTAACCAACTACGCAAACAGACAAGTTTATTGACATTATTTAGTTCAAGTGATGAGCAGGTCTTATTGACAATAAAACCAGCTGAGTTGAACAATCGTTCACATAGCTTTAGTTTCTGATGCTGTAGTGGATGTTTGTTTTAACGGTGATATGTAAGCAAAGTGTTAGAACCATGATAGCAATGTTCCTTTTAATCTGCGCAGATATTTTACCGACGCCATGCAGGAGCTTAGACTTAGACTCACACCGCAGAAAAATTTGTAAAATATTGCACAAAAGTTGACGTTGAGCAACTTTGCACACGCTTTGTTTTTTTTAAACTTTGCACACGGACCAACAAATCTTAGACGTCGAGTGAACATTGCATGGTTGGCAAACATGATGTCATTTATGGACGGCCCCTTTAAAGTTTTTTGTAACATCGTGTTTTTTGTTTTAATTATTGAAGAAATACAATAGAACATTATATTTTTATTGTCTTCAACACTGCATGAAGGAGCCGTATTGTGCAAATTAAATTTATTGTGCGTACATATGCATTCAGTGGAGTCCCCCCCATACGCATGCATACACAAAATGACATTTTTCAAAGACCTCCCCCCTACTTGTGTACGTAATATATGGATGGCCCCTTAGTATTAGAAAATTGTATTGGGTAGGAGTAGCCCTCCCTTGTGGTTCCTGTAATTATCACCATTGGTGCAAGAACACAAACCATAAAGCATTCAGTATTCACAGGGTGTGGGTTAAGGGGAGACAACTTTAGCATTCCGCAATGGTTTTTAACAGGGTAGCAACTCGGCAGCGTCGAAGTGACATCTCTAGCATCGGCCGCCAGCTTGTCCGCTATAACCACTAATAGCCCAAAACTCATATGAAATGGCCTTCATCCTTCCCCTCACATGTAGCTTTTTACTGCCCTTTTAGATTAGTAAAGATAAAGGTTATACTATATTTTTCAATTAGTGGTGCATATTTTTAAGTACTGAGTACTGTCAATATGTCATTCAAATAATTAAAAATGCCTCTATTATAATTTACATTGAATAATGATTTTAAAAAACCCAGCTATGTCAGCTGTTTAAATGGTGACTATGATCAGGAACAAATAACCTACTGGCTGTTTTTTCATGGGTCGGAAATTTCCCCACTCAGGAATGAGAAGCTCCTGTATTGTGTGTTTGTACTTATAAGCATAAATTGCTCCTTATATTAAGTGATATGTTATAAATTAGCTAAGTAATAAATAAATTACAAACCACATGGCTAAGTAACTGGATATTTCCATAATACTTCCTTTTTAAATTAGGTCGTGATGTCAGCTACATTCCTGTGATTACTACAGTTGCACTTGCTATTTATGTGGCATGGCAAACCTTTAGTCGGCCTAAAAATCAGGTCAATCCTGGCATTCAGAAAAATGAAGCAAAAGTTGTAAACTCTGTTGATATTGAAGATCTTGGCGAAGGTGCTGCTTTTTGTCGGTGTTGGAGATCTAAAAAGGTGCTTATAATGTTTGAAATAATTGTGAAAAATAAACTTAATTCTTTGTCTAGTTTTGTATTTCAGGTAGTTGAAAGGAAAATGCTATTTGATTAGATGTCTCCCACATTTAACAAATATTATATTTATTAAATTTCATTTTTCCTAATGTTATTTTATTACTTTTACAGATATCCTATTTATTTACTTGGTATTTTATCACTGTTGTGATCACATGAATTTAATATATATATCATCTTTATTAACTTTCAGTTTCCATATTGTGATGGATCCCATAATGCCTACAACAAGGAAACAGGAGACAATGTTGGTCCATTATGTCTGAAAAAGAAATGTAAAAACTAAATATTGAACTATGTACTGATACTGACTATGCTTAACCATATCTTAATAAACCATTTTTGTCAATTTTTTTAGTGCACACATATCAGGTTAATTTCAGATATTTCAGATTAATTGTAAAACTCATATTTTGTTTGTAAGTACTGGATGAAATTTCCCAAAGCTGTACATCAGTTTTTAATTATTAACATTGTAATACTATTTAGTATTATTGGAGCTAATTTTTGTATGGTCTTTCTCAATTATTCCAAGCTCTCTTTTAGCTCTTGTGTGATGTTTATTATTTTAAAAGCATATTTATCATTAATAATATTAACATGTTAATGTCTGAAAAACTAGATGGTTTTCATATTAAGATCTCTCTCTCTCTCTTTTTTAAAAACAGTTTAATGAGTGATATTTTCAATTGTACAGGTTCATATTTAATTATTAATCAGATTATAAATTATAGGAGATTTAACTGAAAGTATTCATTGGGCAGGAATTTTAAAAAGAATTTTTTTTACTCAGAATGCAAAGACCTACTCAGTGCCTTCTTTGTGATAGTTTTATTATGTACCTTTTATTAACGTCAATTGTCAATTGTTTTTGTATTTTTTTATTACCAGAAAATTCAATTTGTTTTCAGTCTTAGTTGTTTTTTAAATACACGCATCACACTTCAAACAAAATGTTTTAATTTTAAGAATTAAAATGTTTAATTTGTAAAAATCTACTTGTGTGTAATGTGATTTGTTTCAGCTCACCTAAGTCAGTTATAAATAACCAAAAAAATCCCTTTCTTGTATTCACATATCAATCTCATTTATTGTAAAATTTAATGGAATGGTCTGCAGTAAATAGATATTTCTCAAAGCAAATAGCAGTAGCAGTATAAAAATTTCAATAACAAACTAAATCTTTGAATGAGGCCATCACTCTTGCCTGCTCTGTTTCTTTCTGACTATATTGACAGGTCCTACATTATCTCCCGTACATGTATTATGGTCCTTGTGTAAACCATCACAGTAAGGCCACTGGGAAGGAAATGATGCAATACTTTTAAGATTGTTTTGGAAGACAAATATGCATGACATACACAAGGATGATTCATTGAAAAAAACAAACATGTAACAATTCTATAAGGCTTTCATTAAGTCACCAGTAGTTAGCTCAAAAGGGCCTCTGTCATTAAGACTGGGTGAAAAACCAATATTAATCACTCTACCATGAAATTGAAAGATATTTGCATACACATTTTCTCTTCAAATATCATTGTTTCTTTAAAGTAACTATTTTAGTATTAAAGTTTATTAGAATCTGTATTTCTTGTAAAAATTCACTCGCTCTATTTATAAAAGTTTATTTTTGTTGTCTGGACAACTAGTTATTGTTAGTACTCACAACTAACCTGAAAAACAACAGGACCTATGTCTTTAAATTTGAAACAAAAAATTAAAATGAACTAAATGAATAGTCACATTATTATTACCTAAATTCCATAAAGACTGAATACTGTCTACGTAAAAGATACTCTTTGGCGAGCGACCTTAGTAACTTGTAAGGTACATCCTCATTTTCAAATAAACAATTCACAAAAATTACCCAGTTTTATAATTTATATGATTGTTGGAGATTACCTTTTTGGATCTCCAGCATCTGCACAAACTTATTTTCTCTCCTGGTTGAAGAGTCTTCATCAAATCTTCAATGTCGAATACATCGCCAACTTTCTTTTCATCTTTCCTAATTGACGGGTTGATAGGCCTGTCCCACCTTGGAACACGACATCTGTATCGATAGACAATGTAGGAAACGAGCCCAATGCCAGCTACTGCTGATACAGAGTAGACCAAACTTTGTTTGAGGGAATCTTTAAGAGAAGAAAAAAAATCATTGTTTTATGACACATGTAGTTGCTAGCATTTGTTAAAGGCGACTAAAAATGATTTACAAGAACTATGAATTATTGAAAAACACGATTAAATGTTCAAAAGGAACAAACAAGTCAACAAAAGCAAATTTTATCTATTACTATTACATTATTTATAGTAACTACAGACGCTGCTTCTTTGAAGAAGATGAATGTGTCCTACGCTTATACCCGGGATAATCTTGTGAAATAATTATTTATTAATAGACCAAGTAACAATGACTAGAAATTAGGGTACACTATTTTAAGACGCAAACTGCGAATTGAGGTCATAGGTTCAAAATGTGGGTCTTGTCAGTAATTTGTGTCCCATCTGCCAATCTCATTCATTTATATACTTTTTTCTAATTATTAAAACGCGACATGTGCAGCTTTTTAAAAAGTTATTATTCCAAATAATTTAATCAATTTTTCAAATACTGAAATTATTGCTTTAAAATTTAAAATGACATGAATCACATATTCCTATAGCTGTGGTGGTAAAATAATAATATTTGCTAACTTCCAAATCTGTTAATTAAGCACTTAGTTTAAAATACGGTCATACAATTTAAAAGCCGTTGGAATAAATTGTGTCAGTACAAAAAAGAGGAAACCGAAAGAAAGTCGAAATTATATCATAGTATTATTTAAATTATCATATTCATGCCATATTGCTCAACCGGTGTCTTATTAATATTAATAGCTGAAATGTCAATTTTTACGTTACTTCTGCTTTTGTGTCCAATCAAAAAATTTAAAAATACATAAAATATTCTCTGACCCGGGGAAAATGTATTGCTATGACTCTGATTCTATAATACCATTTTTTTAAAATAAAATTCGAAAATAAACACACATATTATACACACATATATACACATACACATATATATATACACAAATACCTGTCATTTTCAAGGTGTCAACAGCTAATTATGGGCCGGTATGAGCAACAGTGATGCAGTTGATTGTGTGATTGTCCGTGATTTTGTGCTGCGTCAGTGGGTCCAAGCTGTAAGGATAATTCATTTACTGATTGGCCCAACACGTTCGTGACAACACGGGTGAATTTCCCGTTAAAGTAAATATATCTCATGTGTTGGCTGAACGCACGTGGAGATTTTTCAGTCTTTTATCTTTTCGGGGGAAAACATTTATTTTAGAATCCCGTATTTAATAAACATTGACGTCACAAGAAGATGTTAATGAGGCAGGAAAATCTTATTTAGGCTAGGGGGTAGCGGGATGCAATTATTTTCCCGTAAACTAGGCCAAGGTATTTTAAGTTATGAACCTGTGGGTCCGGGGATTACCATTCGTTTTAATCAAGAATAATTTATACCGAAGTCTACTACCCAATGGGAGAAGTGTTTGAAAATCAATTTACTTTTATCTCTTGCGCAGAATATGGTATGGATCGTTTAACACTCGGTATTCGCAAAGTTCTCACGTATAGAATTGTAGTACGTGTAGTCAGTCTCTCCTATACATAAATGACGTCATGCGATTTTTTCACCCCCTGACCCATGCCCCCACTCGTCACACATTGCAACAAAAAGTTAGATATCCCCAATATGAAGTCACAAAGCTTTGCCAACCCCCTCCCCCCAATAAAAGCAATTTTTAAAATTTGAAAATGAGCATGTTTCAAAACACTATTTTGTCATTTAAGTAGATCTATGTATTAAGTAAAAAGTATGCACTCTTATAACGTAGCAAGCGTTAAGCTAATGTAAAACGTCATTTAATAAACTGTGAACAATTAAATATTTAGTGCAACTTTTTATTTAAAGTTGCGCGTTTGGATGTGACGTCATTTTTCTTAAACACCCCCTCGTCACGCTTTGTCAAAAATGGTCGACATCCCCCCCCCCTGGTGCGTGACGTCATTTATTTGACGGCCCTTAACGACACGATGAGCACCCTTCAGATCTGCTACCAAGCACGTTTGCACTCCGTGAAAATAATATGCGTGATAATGCTAGCAATATCATTGACATTTATGCTGGAGTACAAGTACATACTAGATTTAGAGAGAGAAATAATTTAGCCGGATGATGCTCCGTGTTGCTACGCGCTGACCACAGACTCAATTGGTTGTTTCATCTGATGCTGTGTGCTGGTCAGTTGCAGTAAATCTACGCGTTTTTTCTCAGATTCCCCAAGGGTGGTCAGGTATGTTCCCGATATGCAGAAATCTGACCGATGTCAGCAAGAAGGTGGTCAACGACAAAGTGGTCAGCAACAAGATGGTCAGTATGGAGTGACGTTAGCAGAGCTTTATATTTTATTTTTAAGGATATTAGACAAGCATTGTTTGGTGTTACAGTGTTACTGAACATGAACCGACTGCTCAAACGTTGACCATTCCGTGGCCATACAATGAATGATTGGGAACCACTGCTGTAAAGATTAAGAATATCCTAGTGCCGGGTCTCTTTGCGCGGGGAGGTCGCGCTACTCGTCATCCCTTAAAGTCGCCTCTGTTCTATTCTACCCTTTAAGACAGCCTCTATTCTACTCTACTCCACTGTTTAAGACAGCCTCTGATCTACTCTACTCCACAGTTTAAGACAGCCTCTGATCTACTCTACTCCACAGTTTAAGACAGTCTCTGTTCTACTCAACTCCAGATTAAGACAGCCTCTGTTCTAATCTACTCCACCCTTTAAGACCACCTCTTTTCTACTCCACCGTTTAAGACAGCCTGTTCTACTCCACCGTTTAAGACAGCCTCTTTTCTAATCTACTCCACACTTTAAGACAACCTCTGTTCTAATCTACTCCACCGTTTAAGACAGCCTCTCTTCTACTCCACCCTATAAGACAGCCTCTGTTTTACTCCACCCTTTAAGACCACCTCTCTTCTACTTCTACTCCACCCTTTAAGACAGTCTCTGTTCTAGACCAGCCCTTAAGACAGCCTCTGTTCTAGTCCACACTTTAAGACAGCCTCTGTTCTAGACCAGCCCATAAGACAGCCTCTGTTCTAGTTCACACTTTAAGACAGCCTCTGTTCTAGACCACGTTTTATTTTAAGACCATCTCTCTTCTACTCCACCCTTTAATACCGCATCTGTTCTACTCCAGCCTTTAAGACAGTTTCTGTTCTAGACCAGCCTTTAAGACAGCCTCTGTTCTAGACCAGCCTTTAAGACAGCCTCTGTTCTAGACCAGCCTTTAAGACAGTCTCTGTTCTAGACCAGCCTTTAAGACAGTCTCTGTTCTTGACCAGCCTTTAAGACAGTCTCTGTTCTAGACCAGCCTTTAAGACAGTCTCTGTTCTAGACCAGCCTTTAAGACAGCCTCTGTTCTAGACCACGTTTTATTTTAAGACCTTCTCTCTTCTACTCCACCCTTTAAGACCGCATCTGTTCTACTCCACACTTTAAGACAGTCTCTGTTCTAGACCAGCCCTTAAGACAGCCTCTGTTCTACTCCACCCTTTAAGGCCGCTCTGTTCTACTAAATCCCATAAAGCCACCTATGATATATCCCAACTCTTATGGCCGCCTCTGTACTACGGTTTGCTTATCAGGCCCTAGGTTCTACACGTTAATTGCTCTAGTCAGTGCAGTGGTCTATATTAATTTGGTATCTCAACTTAAGAGGTCGATTTATCTTTACGACCTTTGTATTGTACTTCAGACAAACATAACTGACATTAAATTAACATTTGGTATCAGGAGCCACAATTTACCTCATTCAAGGTAGTCCACCAGAAAGTGGTGTCATAGTTCACAAAAAACTAGTGCAGTGGTCCACCAAAAGCCAGAAGGTGAGGTGGTGGTCCACCAGAAGGTGGGGTGGTGGTCCACCAGAAGGTGGGGTGGTGGTCCACCAGAAAGTGGGGTGGTGGTCCACCAGAAGGTGGGGTGGTGGTCCACCAGAAGGTGGGGTTGTGGTCCACCAGAAATTGGGGCATTGGTACATCATACGGTGGTATGGCTGTCACACTTTTACTTTTAGTTGAGGTTTCAAAAATAATAAATGATTTTCTTTCTTCAAAATCTTCTTATTAAAAAAATTGAAGTTGAAGGGAAATAGATGTACTTAAAAGTATAAAAGGTAAGGATTACTGTGCAGGTATTATATAAGTTCCTTGCCAATATTTTAGTCACTTTCTCATTTGTGTTCTCTTACTTAATGTTGAAATGTTTTATATTTATATTTTGAGCTTTCAAAACTAAGAATAGGACTCCAGTAATACACAAATGTGGGAATATTATTAAAGTACATGTATTATGAAATGAAAAATGAATTAAATTATAATTGTGGCTGTAGTTGTAGTGTTGGAGCTAAATTTCAGAGACTCAAATGGTAGAATATTTCAGCAAAAAAGTATACAATTACAATTTGACGAATTTAGCTGAAGTTATTTATTATTAACCGAAGTTTAACAGGTGGCATTTCAAAATACAGACAAAAGGCCACCGGACTACCCTTTGACTAAAAGCTACTGCACTGCCCTGTGACAAAAGGCCACCGGACTGCCCTGTGACAAAAGGCCACCGGACTGCCCTGTGACAAAAGGCCACCGGACTACCCTGTGACAAAAGGCCACCGGACTGTCCTGTGACAAAAGGCCACCGGACTGCCCTGTGGCAAAAGGCCACCGGACTGCCCTGTGGCAAAAGGCCACCGGACTGCCCTGTGGCAAAAGGCCACCGGACTGCCCTGTGACAAAAGGCCACTGGACTGCTGTATGCAGTTTGGGTGAGGTCAACATTAACATGTAAATGATGGAAGTTCTGGCTAAATACTATTAATAGTAACCAATATTCTTTTCATACAAAATGTTGAAAGATATTTTACAAAATAATACTACCGTTAATGACATCTATCCTCAACAATTTTTAACCAAGCAATTTATTGGGGATAAGGGCTACACTATTTGGGCATTTTTCACCTAACAAAAAAGGTCAAATCTTTGAAAATGCTTTAGTAAGTGATCATTTCATTGAATAATATTAATAGTAGGGCTGCGAAAATTACCGATTAATTTCTCGATTAATCGGTAATTTTCTTTATCAATTAAAATTATTTTAATCGATAAAATAGCTATTAAAATAAAAGAAAATGTTTTTAAAATTTTTCTCAATTTGTTTTAAAAATAATTAATTAATTAATAATTAATAATAGTTTCTTTGTTTACGTACAAATGTTTCCATTTAAAAAGTAGTTTTCGAAAGTGTATAAACTTTAAAATAACATGTTTTATAAGGAAATTGGTATAAAAAAACATTGTTTTTAATTAATTAACGATAACAAAATTAAAATTCATTGAACTATTTATATTTAAATATATCTCCTAACAATATTATATTTTTTAATTTGAATCAAATTAAATACTTAAGTTACTCCATAGGCAATTTTAAAAATGCTACAAAAGTGCACACAATGTGAAAGAAACAACAGTGAAAAAAGGGATCATGAGGTCTTAGAAAAAAAAATCATAACTTGGGATAAAAATATGATCTTTATGTTTTTGTTAACCATCAAACACGATGGTCACGAGTTCGAATCCACACGAAAGTGAGGATTTGTTCTCGGGGCCTGAGGAGTCCCCGAGTCACCCAGCTCCGAATGGGTACCTAACTAGACAATAGTTAGGCGGCTGGGGTAATGCGTGGAACCCCTATAGCCTTGGCCTGTGACCGCTGCATCACTTGCCAACAGATCATCTCTCATGGTCTGTGGACGCAATTATCTTCTGCATAGAAGGAGCGTCTGTATATCTAAGATAAGATAAGATAAACAAATGCTATTCAGCTATATTATTTCTATATTTTAAAATTAATTTGAAATTTTCATCCGATTGCTTAAACTTTATACGTTATTTAACTTTTTTTATTGGTAACTTTGTTTTAAAAATAACTCAATAAACAAAAGTCAATTGCCTGTTTTTATTACTTTCCTTGAAATTTTCAGTTTAATGACGTCATGCATCTTTATTTATAGCTTTAACAAAATTATTGATTAATTAATCGGTAATTTTTCAAGTTAACGATTAAATTTAATTTAATCGATAACAGCCCTAATTAATAGTTAATTTTTTTTAAAAATTTGGCATTTATTTGGATATTTAAAATTTTGTACTCTAAGGCAGTGCTTCTCAAAGTGTTGGTCCGCGGACTGGTACTGGTCCGTCCGCAAAAGTAATTAAGAAAAGGACAGAAAAATATAATTATAATCCTCAATTTGCAAATATTAATGCTCCTACCTTATAGAATGTCAATTTTTTGGGCAATAACCATATGAAATAAAAGAAAACAAATTACATTTTGCTACCATGTCAATTGTCAGCACAGGGAAAATAGTGCACTGGTCCCTGGAACAATGAAAAATTTCTGCCAGTTGGCATTATTAAAATTTTGAGAATCACTGCTCTAACTCTATGGGACAACTGTATTTTTTTTTCCAAAAGTACATACATTGGATTGCCTCCCCTTCAAGTATTTTTTTCCCTGTGAATCAGAATTTCCAGTTGCTGAGTCATAACTTCACATTTTTTGCCAGATTCTTAACTTTTCTTAATGTAAGGATTTTTTCAAAGTCATTATTTTATGATCTGCATTGGATATTAGTGTTACTACTGCACTTACATACTTACATTGATGAATTCACTGATAACATCCAATTTTTAAAAATTCGGTAAAATTTATTATTAATTGCAATTGATTGAAAATGAACATTTTTTTAATATAATCCCACTTCATTTAGAAACAACAAAAAAACAAGAAACAAACACAGAAAGAAATTTTTTTTTAAAAAAATGCAAATGTGAATTCAGAAAGAAATTAGTATACTGATTTTGTTCACAAAAAAAGCTAAAGGTGAAATTCTATACCATTTAAATATTTTAAAATTTATTCTGGTTATAAATCAAAATAATAATAATATAATTAAAAAAAGTTTCAACCAATTTCTGAAATAAAAATGAACTATTTGATGGTAAAAGAGTTCCTCCCAAAAGTAAAGAATATTCGCAGTGAACAATCTTGTGGTACTGCCATTCCAGTTTAAAGCAGAATGTTAAATGCCCACTAAGATTTATTTTAGGGACCAGTGCTAGACTTATTTATAGTACATTAAAGTGCAGGTTTACTATAGCCAAAACCCATTGAAATAAACAAGGCAAACATGATCAGAAAGAACTCTGATAATGTAATCTGAAAACATGAACATTTAATGAACTGTATCCATAATTGCATTTAACTACATGACATCATGACTCAAGTAAACATTGGTCATTCAGGTCATCAATAGAACACATGTTAATGAAATAATGTAAACTTAAAAGTGTGTGATACTGATTAAGTAGGAAGACAAGTTAACTTCCAAAACTGACCCAATGAGTGACCCAACTGGTGATGAGATTTATGGCAATTCGTTCAAATATTTAAAAGTAATTTAACCATGTAAAAACATTTGAAGTCACATGATGAAATTAAATATTAAAAAGTCAGGAAATTGAGTACACATTACGTTGAAATGCACTATCAGTTGTGGCAATGTTCATGAAACCGAGTTACACTCTGAATAAACTCTTCATCACTTACTAAAATGACTTAAATATTTTTTGTTCCTTATGAACAATAATAAAAATTTAAGAAAAATATTTTTTTTTTAACAATTTGTTAATATTTTGCATATTTAATTCTATTGCACATAAAATTGGAACATTTCCTTTTTTAAATGTCTCTAATTTAATGATCTTCAAGTGGTCGTATTATTCAGCCCAATTGTTATAAACATATTTTTGTACTGATAAAAAAATGTGTCTCTGACTTAGTTTTTAAACTCAGGTACGATAGAAACTTGAATTTACACTGTCTTTTGTTTATGAGTATTTCTTGAAACTAAAGGTTTGAAAAATGAACATAATCCTTTTAGTAAATAGGCATGAAAAAAATAATATAAAGAAAGTTCCAATGTTGACTGCCTTAAGTAACTTTAATGTTCTACAACAGGAAGAGATCATCTTCAATTCTGACAGATGATGTGCTGTTATCAATTAAATGTGCAGCCGGTGTGCTGAAGGATTATGTTGGCAACTCGGTGACCTTCCTTGACACAATCATCAATGGAGTGGCCAGTGATCAGCTTGGCCAGGAATCCTTGGGAAGATAAAAGTGTCAATTTTTAACGCAATTTCCCTTGGGAATTGTGTTTATAGTTTATATATTTGAAATGTCCCGCCTTTCTTTTTAAGCTTTGAACAGCAACTTCTCCTGAACGATACCAGGTTCGGGTCTTTTGCAAATATGTTAAGAAAGCCCCTTCAATGTGCACGAGTCGCAAAAATTACCGAAAAAATTTACTGGATTTCCTGGAAAACCAAATTAAAAAAAAAAAATATCAGTATTTTGTCAAATTCTCGCGAACAACAAAATCTATCAGATTGAAACAACGCCAAACGATAGCTAATAATATTTAGAACAATGTTGGAGAAGGAATTTTCGAAAAATCTCCTTTCGTTCGTCTCCTGTAATTTAAGCAGCAATTTATAGATAGTTCTTTTTTGTTTAGTTTCAGAATTATTGATTTGAAATGACTTTTAATGTAATCTAGAATGATAGTTAATTGGGTTTTCCTGGTTTGTGAATACTAATGTTAGACTATTGTGTGGTGAGCATAATATCGACAATACTTTGTGTGATTCTAGAATGATTTCTCTTGAATCTGGTGTGTGGATTATTTAGGTCTGACTATTAGCTAGACATAAAACAAAGAAAGCAGGCCAGACACAAATGAGAAAACAACATAGTATGTCAGTTGGCAGCTCATGTGTACTGTCAACATTATTCAATGCAACACATATGTCACCAATATAAACGTATCTGATTTCTGTTTAATCCACTATGGAAAATTAATTAGATATTTCAAAATGTTTTGAATTCAATTAGGACTAGTAAAATTTTAAGGGTACTATATAACACTACATTTCAGTTTCATACTATTACTATGAGATAAATTATTGCATGTCATGAAACAAGTTGAAATACCCCCCCCCCCCCCACACACACACACTCACCTCCTACAAAAGCATCTCCGGCTCCATTAGTGTCTACAATATCATCTTGACTTATTGGAAGCACATCATATGATGTTATCTTCCCCTCTGTAAACAATGAATATGGAAAACGATAGCAATGGTCAAAAGGTTAATAAATTTAAAAGATTTTTCCATAAGTAAATAATTAAATTTGTGGTTGCAGATTTGAATTGAAATCCATATTTGGGAGGCCAATGTCACAGAGACAATGACCTCATCAATGTATTTTCCGGTTATGAATGGCATTATGACGTAAAAGTATGTGAAATTCAAGGGTGGGGATTTGTTACAGTGTGACAGCATCTGCTATGTAAGACAGAGATATTCGAGGGAAAAGCAGTGCAGTTTGAAAGTATAACGGTGTCACAAGCGTCCTAATAATTATACCTGGACCGCTTGCTCCAAGATTCATACAATTACCGTTACACAAGAAACAACGACACCGCTAGAAAAAAACAACAACTTTAATGGCGTCTCTCCTTGTCACAACAACACGTCTACCCAAAAACTCTCTAACCTTTTACACATATTCTAATGACGTCAACAACACAATTACTTTTGCACGCTTTCGCACCACTAACCAATAACTTTAAATACCACAAAAGCAACCATCAAACACACCACCGTGCGCAACTCACAACAAGTTACAATGACAAATTGGTCATCCGTGACAAACGGGTCTTACTGGGAGTTTGAAGCGAAGACGGTATTAGTATAGTTGAAACAGTGACTGGTCGAGTCAAATACGAAATGGGAAACTGATGGAGTAGAGTTGGACCCCAGTTCCAGACTGAGAACTAAATCAAGTTAGAGAGAGTAATTGAGACTATTAGAAGACTGAAACAATTATCTTTTTGAGCCATTTTTTTCAACAGATTTCGTGTGAGAGAAATAGGAACAAGTGTCAAGCAACACTAACACAGAATTTAATAAAGAAATAGTGATATCCTCCCAAATAAGAGGGCTCTTTACCAAATCTTTAATTCAAATCAGCGTAGAACAATTCAGATAGATATTCATGTTAATGAGTTTCAATTAAGTTTTCTTTTTAATCTCCAAAATGACTGAATTTCAACTTTCAAATACATTGTGACTTTGGAATCTAAAGTTCATGTGTTTCAATGTCTTCAAAAGACTTACCAGAATAAACAATAGTTGCTTCAGCCCCTTGGGTAAAAATAACCGTTCTTTTTCTATTTGTGTTGACCTTCTCCCAATTGGCTATCTTCTCTGCAATTTCTTTTAAGTCTGTTGTCTGTCAAACAATTGTAGCAAACATCATATAATTGATCTCAGGAAAAGAGTTGTGTAAATCTTTCTTTAGGGGAAAATTCTAACATAACATACCTTCATTAGCTGAATAAAGCCTAAAGAAAAATTTCTTTTAATGTTTATAGGAAAATTTTAATACATTTGCTCTAACTGTTAACAATATTTCTTTGACAAACCTATACAACTACAAAACCTTCTAATAGATCTCCTTTTATATAAAGAGGTGTCAATTAGTTATTGTGAGCAAATGTTCAATTTTTTCAAGTTTTAAACAAGACTTTAAACAGGTTTTTAGCAGTAATGACGACAGTTTTTTTGCTACAGGTCACATTTTTTTCATGTGTTGAATTACATGTTGAATCACATGTTTTTTTTTCACTAGTATAAGGTTAAACAGAATAAACACATCAGAATTGAGCAGAAATTTTAAAGTGTACTCACTCCAAGATCATTAGCCTTTGCAAATTCTGCAGCTTCCTATAAAATAATATACAATAGCAAAAGGTTAAGTTAAGTGAGTAAAAATGTTTCTACTGTAATGCATATTCAAAGTTTCAAGCTAAAGGTTGGTATGTTCAATCAGCATATTTTTTTACAAACCAATTCTTTCAAATATAAACCAGCTTAAATCAGAATTTTGATAATAAAAAATCTATTGCCTGTCTGTACAATAAGTACATTTTATGACACACTTTAAGGCCACACACAGTGGAAGCAGAAATATATTTTAAGTTATTAGAAAGTATTCTGCTGAAACATAAACACGGTTAATAAAATAAGCTGTCATTCACTTTTGATACCCATAAGTTTTAATTTGTAAATCAAACTGACTTTTAGATTGAATAAAAGCACATCAACGGTATATATGCAGTAACTATTCATATAATTGTGTTATTTGTTAAATGACAGCTAATTTTAAAAAAACACGGAATATCTTACAGATTCATTACCAAACCAAAAGTCCACATAAGGCAACAATTTTAACATGGGGTCTTTAAAAAATGTACACAAGAATGGGGCTGACATGTTCATTGTGACAATTTTATTGTTCTCTGCTGCAAATTTGGCAATCCTCAACATGGCTGATGGACACACTGTCAAAGGATAACCCTGTTAAAGATTAATTTTGTATAGTTCAGAATTAACATAAAGATTAATTATAATCTTAAGCAATACTTCATCTTTTAAAAATCTTTCCCAACATGTGCTCTGTGGAACACTAATGGCTCCATGTTCTTTTTTCATGGGCTCCATTTGTACTTCAGGAAATAAATAACTCCATTAACTCATTACAGTCAAACCTTGCTAAATGGAACTTTCTAAAGTCTAAAACCTCCCTATATCAACAAAGTGCATAAGACTAATGCACTTTAGATCTTAACTCAAAGATTTTTGGCTTCCCACCACCCTTAGTCGAATTTTCCAAGGCGTTTGGATTATTATTCTGGGGTGACATTTCAGAACACGTGTTCAGTTGAGCCATTTGAACGGACGCAAAGTCTGATCTTAGTACATTCCACGAGGGATCAAGCCACTCTTGCAAGTACCAAAAATGACCAAGACAAGATTTAGGAGTGTCTGGAAGAAGGGTAATTCGCATCCCTTTGCTGCATGCTGTGACTCTTTAAAAAGAAAAATCTTACTTCCCCAATCCCAAAGTGGGGGAGGGTGGAAAGGGGTCTCCTCTTACGAGCTTGTATGTCAAAGCAAGTTGGCTTCCTTTCATATGAAAGATCAGACACCACCTTTCTTTCCTGTCAAGCCTTCTAGCCGGTATGACTGTCCCCTCCCCCCAGTCTCAATATATTATCAACACTGTCCTTGATTGATCTGTGCTCATTACGCCATTTTCCCTGACTCAAAAACTCTGTTAAGTAGAAATATTTTTCTGGTCCCTTTGATTTCAACTGTATTTAGAATTATGGTAGGAATCCCCCAATAAATTAACACTTTAAAAAATTAGCATAATAAGGAAATGATGTTGAGAAACACTGCTTTAAAAGACACCAAGAGTTTATGATAGATAAGATACACAATATATATTATAGATATAGAAAACCCAATTTCATTTTAAAATAAATTATTAAACAAAGCATGCAGAACTCACAGCGAAATATATATACTGTGCTTTTTCAACAGCTGCCCAATTCTCTGCAATATCAAGATGGTCTTCAGTAAAACAATTAGCTGCTGCCAAATTGGCAACCAGGGATCTAAGTGAAAAAATGTGTTCATAATGGAAAACGTACATCTAAATTTATTATTATATCAAGTTATTTTTTTTAAAAAAACATTATCTAGTCCACTTAAATATTTAAGTTAAGAAAAACTAAAGCATGACTCTGAAAACAGAAATTACTGTAAGAAGGATGCAATTAATTCAAAACAAAAAAAATAGCTCTCTAGGAATACCATCCTAGTATTTAGACATAGACATTTATTTTAAAAATCTAAGAAAAGGAATTGTTTAAATATAAACCTATTTGCCAAAATATTTAGGTAAAATGTTCTGAGAAAAATTAACCTGTGAAAACCATATGTTTGGCAAAAGTGCAAGTATTGTACAATATCAGGAACCACCGGGGAAACTGAACTTAATAGTTATAACATAAAAAGGAATGAATTGTATTGTTATTTTGTATTGGAAATATCTTTCGTAAAGAGGCAGCAAAGAATTGCATCTTACCGAGTAAGATAATCACATTAAAATGTGTAACTAGTTACAAGCACATAACTATTGTACCATATTTGCGGTTTAATTTAGCTTATTTTTAGTTTTTCAACAATGGACGGTCATTTTTCCAGCTATATTATTTTGATTCACAAATATTGTGTAAAAAATATGTTAAATATATGTTAATATTTTTTTAAATAAAAAACCAGTCCATGTATGTAATATTGGATTTTCCAAATAAATAAGCGAGCACCTACTCAACAGATAAAATATTCAAATAGTTTTATTTCCAGCTAAAACTTTGAAAAAAGCACCCTCTCCAGCATGTATTAGGAAATTCATTAAAATGTATCAGACTACACACAAACACTGACCTGTGTTTGCCAGTACATATAACTGCACATGTACCAGTTGGTTCACTTTTTGTATATTGAAATTTTCCTACTACACCAGCATCCTTTGCAGCAGATGCCAAAGTTGTGCCAAATTTGTCATGCCCTATGCAGCCTATGAAAGATGTTGCTTCTGGTACTTGGAGCAACCACTGCAAAAAGATAGTAACATCAACAACCATTACAAGACAGACTTTAATTAATTGACAGGTCTTTTTTATGGATTAAAAAAAATTGAAGCCTTTGCCATTTTTATAGGTTTGATATATCATTCTGCCTCAACCTAAGCAATTTATTTTTGTTATCTAATCTACTTTTAGGAGCAAAGAAGTAGCCAAATACCTGAGCCACTCGTATAGTATTTAGTGTTGCTCCCCCAGGAACATACTTTACATCTTTAAATTCTTTTATCATTTCCTCATACCTGTTTCCATTATATTTTTAAAACAAAAAATCTTTGTATTAAAATATAAATACATATACATGTACAAGCATCTTATAAAATATTTTAGCTTTTTATTTGCTACTGTCTATTTAAAAATAAACCTGTAGTAATAATTAAGAAGCATTCATAATATTATCCAAAATATAACTTATATTTTATCAATGGTAACAATAGTAAACTTACATTGGCTTGTGTTTGTCTTCTGCAAGAATAGCATTATCAGCTTTCAAGTCATACCTAAATCATAGAGGGAGGGATTATAAGTATATACTGTATTTTTAGAAAGGTTGTTAAATCTTTTTAGGCACTATCTGCTTCTTCATAAATTTAGTATTTACTCTTTAACAACTAAAATTACATTTTATATAAATTATTTATAAATGATGTTATGAAATTAAATTGAAATGACTTAATATTACATTATAATAATGCTATATTTTGTGACTAGTTCTGTCTAGAAGATAAAGTGTTCACAGGCCATAGCCATGAGGGGATTGTGTGGTACAATGCCCAGCCACCTTTGTGTCAGGTATACATTCAGAGCAGGGTTCACTCAGGGACTGCAATAGCCACGGGAACAAAACCTGCTTTTAAAGAGATTCGAACCCATGATTCTCGGTACACCGGCATGCATGCCACTCCACCAATATGCCCCCAACATGGCCAATTTAAATTATACATTTATTATACTGCTTATATGAAGACTGCTTATAAATATTAATGTTATTCGAAGTGATCAGAGAAATAGATTTTTATTTTAGATACAAGCATAAGTTATTTTGTGCCATATGATTTTTCATTATCTATTTAATTTGCTTAACCTTATTTTTTTTAATAATTGGCGGATTAAAACGTTAAAATTCTAAATTACAAATAACCTGGCCCAGTAGTATACCAAATATATAATAAAAAATATATAAAATAATATGGGTAATAAATCAATTATGATATTGCTATTATGGTGAAAAGTTAAAACACTTACTTTTCCAAAAATGCAGTTGTACCCTGCACTGAAATGTCCAAAAGTGGGTTTCCATAGCCCAACAATATCCCTTGTCTAGAAAATGTATGTCAACATAATTATTACTTTAATATTTGAAAGAGTTTATAGACTATCAAATATTGTTTGCAATTACTACTAGATGGAATAGTGGTGATTATGGTGGTCTTATTTTATATTTTATAGCCATAGAATTGAATAGTCATGATTTTATTTAATTAGTAAGAAATCCATGTAACATCTAAATTGTCAACTATAAAATATATAGCCTCACCTGCATTCATTACTATACATTTTCTTTTATCATTATACTTGTATTGAATAATGAAATTACATGTACCGTATATACTCGTTCTGTAACCCGTTCATTCATAAGCCGACCCCCACCATCTTTTGGAAGAGAAAAGTATTAAGAGTGTAACCCGTTCGTAAGCCAACCTTCCTAAAATAATAGGACAGTGTAAACAAAATAGTACACAGTACACATTTTTTTAAAAACTACAAGCTATATTGGTCATTATGATTGTTTACTTAGTACTACCTATCTTTGTCTTTGTGCTCTTTGTTAGGCAAGAATTTCAGTTATTTTTTATTCTTTTTTCTTTGGTAAACAGTGGCGAAAGCATGTACATTAAAATTCGTTGTTGTAAACAAAATTAGAAAAACAATTTATTATAACATTCGCAAAATAAATACAATTATTAAATAAGGTGAGTGCAGATGTTTACTAATATTTTATAGGTTCTGGTAGAGGAGTCAAATCTTGAAGAATAGAGAAAAGGACCTTGAAGATCTACAATGACAATAACAACACCGATATTTAATGTACATGCAGAAATCATCTATGACCTGCTCGTAAGCTGACCCCCCAACTTTTCCCTCTAGATTTTTTTCTAAAAAAGATCGGCTTTAGAATGAGTATATACGATAATATATTTTATCAATTCTACTCCCACCATTTTATTAATTATTATTACCAGAGTATTCCAAATAGTAGTAGTTATTATATTTACATTATAGAAATCATATTAATTATAATAATAAGTTATTATTAATAATAAAAGCTGAAGACTGAAGGAACACACACACAATATATATTATATAAATTATATTAAGAATTTGCGATTGTGTTCATCATAGTTTTAAAATTTCTATCTGCCTTACTAAGGCCAAAACCCTAACTTGAAATATTTAGGCTACCCTGCCAAAAGTAATTAAGTCAAGTAGGCATAGTTGTTAAATTCCTTGACTTTGATCCAAGCCCTGAGCAAACTATCTGCAATCAAATTAACTTGTAAGTAACAGTGAGTAGGCCAAGTGTGCCACTCATACTCAGTAATTTTCATTAAAAATAATTGCTTAAACTTAAGACTAAGCAATAAAGGGTAACGCAAGGATCAATGCTGTTTTGAATTAGGTAAGTCTATGACAGTGATGGCAAACCTGTTTGGGCAGCGTGCCCAAATTTTAACTAAAACCTACTTTATTTATAGCAAAGTGCAATTACTCCAATGAAACCCAAAAATGGGGGTTAAGCTTAGCTGGTTTGATTAAGGAAGTAATATTTTATTTGCGTGTTGGCTGATGAAGCTCTGTGTGCTGAATGAGGCACGCGTCACGCGTGCCATGGGCTCCCCATCACTGGACTATGATCTGTCTATTCTATAGTCTTTAATCTTGACTATACTTAAACTATTGGTATTTCATTTTACTTATAAGTGATGACCAATATTATTTGGTAACCCAATATTTCTTGAAAGTCAAAGGTTTGGTGAGTCCGTAGGCAAAGTAAGAAAGAAAAAAAACTCTGTGCAAAGATAGACATAGACAGCATCCATTTTTGGTGCATTATTTTACAAAATATGATGCACGGTAGTAATTTGGTAATTCTAAACCGATGCGCTGTGTCAAGGAACATTGGCTTTGGTTTGGTCCCATTGGTGATGAATTAAGTAATTCTAAACTGATGCGCATTGTCAAGGAACATTGCATTGGCATTGGTTTGGTCCCATTGGCAATTGGTGATGAATAGGAATAGGAGTCACTTGATGGCAGTTGGTACATTGAATAATGCAGCATGACCTTTGTCATGACAATGAGTGTTTAAACTTAAACTTAAGCAATGACTTATGAAGCCAATTTTATATAATGAATTTATTATCTAAATCTACATCTTCATCAACATCATGTCATTGTGAAATATATAAATATATATAATTATAGATTATAGGCATATCAATATATATTATAATAAATTATAATTATTAATAATATAATATATATAATTTGCTATGTACAGGCTATGTTACTATGTTAATGTTAATGTATGTTCATTCGTAACGCTATGTAATCAGGCAATTCAATAAAATTTAAAGATTTAAGAAAAGAAAGTGCACCCCTTAAAAAAAAGTAAAAGCCTTGGCCTTGGGCTTGAAATAAAATTACTTCACCAAAAATAACTCTTCTCAGTGTTCAGCATTAAATTGTAATATTGTTCCTATCAGTTCAGTCAATCATAAAATCAGGAAATGAAATTTTATTTTTCTCTTGGCCTATTACTATTACTAATTACTGTCTTTTATTATTCAGCTGAAATTTATTTATCTTCAAAACTTCCGTCATTTTTGATGGTGGTAATAGTAATACACAAGTTACGGGTATAGTATATATATGTTAAAAAATTTATTTTTTTTCGATTGCTCTTAGTAGTCTTAGTCTAGTAAGTAGGACCTTATTGCCTTATTAGTCGACTTATACTTATTATGTTACTTATAGTCTTATAGTTATAGTACTTATACTATTATTATCATAATTATAGTTAATAGTAATAGTTGTAATTTGTAAGTCAGTTTTAACTTTTAACTCTTGCTTATTCTTATTTTACTAGAAAGATCAATAATTTTAATATCATGACAAGTGTGAGATTCCTAGAAAAATGGTGACGTTCTGTTAAAACTCACTTTGCCATATCTTGCTTTATTCAATGCTTTACTATTTATAGTATTTGTTTCAATTTCAATAGCCTTCCCTTGTTTAGTTGGTAAAATGTTTATTCTGGGCAAGAGAACAATTATGAGCAAGGCCTTCCTTTTTATACTCAATGCTGGCACACTAATATAAAATTAGGAACGAAAAGATACGAAAAGGTATACTTAAAAAAGCCTTTTACTTGTGACTTGTGTGTTCATGAAATTAGAATGTATATTTAAAATGTAACGGATATTTTAAATTGTTGCCTACAAAATTAATATTGTATTTGATGAAGTAGTTGTGTTTAAAAAAAAAAAGTAAATTTGGAATTTTTTCCCTGATTCAAAGTAGCCTCGCCTCACGTTTCCTAACCCATGGCCTTTGAACTCATGTCTTGCGACCTATTTAGCCTTAGGGGCCGTCCATAAATGACGTCACGCGATTTTGGCCGATTTTTTACCCCTCCCCCCCCCCTACGTCACGCGTCGTCACAAAATCGTAGACCCCCCCCTCCAAAAGTACGTCACAAAACTTTGACCCCC
>MUZC01000515.1:127928-142893 GCA_002072015.1 Radix auricularia
GGGGGGGGAACGACAAAAAAAAGTTCGCTGACTCCTGCCACGAGTGGTACAAACGGGAAGCTGCGATTACATCACAAACGCTTTGATGACAACATCAAAGGACGCAGGGTAACAATTTCGTATGTTCTCTTGTGGGTTCTTAAACTTCAGAATTATAATTATATTTAATTTTCATGTCTTGATAACTTACGCCAACCGGCGCCTGATGGCCTATCGACCGGCACTTTGAGAAGCACTGAATAAAAAAAAATCATTAAGTAAATTTTAAGTGAGCAAATATTTCAGTGGAAGTGTTATTTAAAGTTACCCTTTCGATGTGACGTCACATTTCTCCAACCCCCCTCCCTCCCCTACGTCACGCATCGTCACAAAAGTGAGACCCCCCTCCCCCCCTAGGTGCGTGACGTCATTTATGGACGGCCCCTTATTCAAAAATTTATGTGGAATGGAATGACTTTGGTCGACTGGAGTTTGGTTGAACTGGTGCATGAACGGATTTTAAAACGGGAATTTGTTCGAAAATATTATTTGGTCGAAATGAATAATGCCTAAAAATAATAGTTAATAGATCTAATACTTTTAACGAACTGTAATAATCGGGCGGATCCGCTAAACGATAATTTACCAATTAATTTTTAATGCATGTCAATGTCATGTCCATGTAAATCAAGTAAATGTAAATTAAAATTTAAATCAGCAACGCTAAAAATCAGATTCGTCACGGGGGTTGCGGACCACACCAGATGACACCAAAGTTTAAAATGATGAATGTTCTTTTTATTTTGCTGGGGCAGACTCGGAAGGAGGTCTATGCGGGTAATAAAGTCGTGATGGAGTGATAAAATAGCGATTAAAATTAAAGAAAATGTTTTTAAAATTTATTTTCAATTAATGAATAAATAATTAATTATTAAAAATTAAAAATAGTTTTTTTTTACGTACAACTTCTCCATTTAAAGTAAAGACTTAAAATCATGTGTAAAATTTAAAATAACCTGTTTTAGTTTTATAAGGACAATGACAATGATATTAATAAAAAAAAACTTGTTTTTAATTAATTAACAATAACAAAATTTACATTCATTGACATTATATTCAACTACTTATATTTAAATATATTTCCTAACAATATTATATTTTTTAAAATTAAATTAAAAACGGTACTTAAGTTATGGACACTTTAAAAAAATGCCCAATAAGGGCACAAAATGTGAAGGAAAACAACATAGTGAAAAAGTGATTTTGAGGTCTTAGAAAAAAATCATAACTTTTGATCCACTTGGGATAAAAAGATGATCTTTATGTTTTTGTTAATCATCAAACAATTTCTATATAAATGTATTACTTTTATATTTTAAAATTAATTTGAAATTTTCATCCAAGTGCCTAAACTTAAATACGTTATTTCACTTATTTTTATTGCTATGTTTTAAAGAGATTTTAAAAATAATATTCTGAACTAATTTTGTTTTTCAAAAGCAACACAAAAAACATAATGATCATCTTTTTATCCCACATTTTTTCTAAGACCTCATACTCATAATCACTTTTTTCACTTAGTTGTTTTCCTTCACATTTTGTTCCTTTTTAAGTTATGGGCATTTTTAAAAATGCCCATAACTTTAGTATTTAATTTTAAAAATATATAAAAATAATATTGTTATGAGATATGTTTAAATATTAGCACTTCAATATAATGTCAATGAATTAACATTTTGTTGTTAATTACCTAAAAACAATGTTTAATTTTTTAATATAATTTTCCTTATAAAACAGCTTATTTTAAAGTTTACACTTTAAAAATCTTTTTTTTTAATGGAGAAGTTTGTATGTAAAAAAAAAAGTTAACTATTATTAATACTAAATTATTTACTAAAAAATCAAAATAAAAAATTAACATTATGTTCTTTAATTTAATCGCTATTTTATCAAATAAAGTAATTTTAAGCTATAAAATTTTTTACTGATTATTCGAGAAATTAATAATTAATTCCCGTAGCCTTAATATATAATATACATATAATAATAATATATTTAAGTGTGTGTGTGTGTATATATATATATATATATATATATACACATCTATCGCAATCCCAGTAGAGATCTAGAAGCAGAGTGTTTTTAAAATTTACTGCACCTACAATTAGGGGCCGGGAGCCCATTTAATTTTAAAAAGTAATATAACTTACACATGTCTAAGGAAAAAAATATTTTAAAACATATAATTTTAATATTGGCATGTAAATATTCATCTATCAAAATCCCCGTAGACATCTAGCGTACCGATGGTCACAGGTTCGAATCCGTGTGAAGGCAAAGATTTGTTTCCAAGGTCTAGGGCATCCCTGGGTACAACCAGCTCTGAAAGGGTACCTAACATTAGTTAGGTGGCTGGGTAAAGCTTGGAACCCTCATAGCTGTGGCCTGTGAACGCTGCATCACTTGCCAACAGATCATCCTTCATGGTCTGTGGACGCATTTAGAAGGAGCGTCTGTATATCCAAGATAAGATACGATCTGGTCTAGACAAGTGGTTCTCAACCTATGGTCTGCAGAGATGTCCCTGGTGGTCCGCTAGCAAAGGAAGAAAACTTTATTTTGTAAATTAAAAACATGACAAAGTATAAATGTTGTCACTTTTTTAATATTTTATATTAATTTGAATCTCTAGATTCGATGGCGATACCATAGCTCCACTGAGAACCACTGATCTAGACCACACCTAGTGCACTCATTTTAACTTGGTAAAAAAAAAAATTTGTTGTGATGTTAGAGGGAATTTAGATTTTATGATACATGAATTAGTAATTTAATAAGCGTAGTAGTAGAAATGTTCAAATGTATTCATTGTAAATAGGGAAATATTCTTCAGAGACCTTTACATTAATCATTAAGTTAGCAGTAGTAGTTTTTTAACTTAAATTTTTAAAACTAATTTATTTTGAAATACATTCAGGTGTGCCAAACACTGTATTAGAGGAAGACACTATTGATTTCACCCATCCTGTAACCATGGAAACAGCAATTCAAGCTTTATAAACATTCATATTTTTTTAAAGATATCCATTTTGTCTCAAAAAAGGTTAAAATAAACATTTGTTTACAAATTGAAACACTTGACCAACTTCTGAACAGTTAAATGTGCATTTGTCTATTATTGTTGTTTTTGTGTGGACAGATTTACAATAATTAAATACATAAACATTGTAGAGAGCGACAGATTATTATGGATTAGAGACTGCTAGAAAATTGAATAGTATTCTTAAGTTAAGGCAAGGATGTCTAATTTTGTAGTAAATTTGACCAAATGACAAAATCATACAAATTCCAATAAATAACTTTTTTACAACTGTTTCACAGATTACATAATACAAAATGAAACATTCACAATTTTCATGTTCTTAGCATATTTTTAATCATTATTTTTTGTTGAACAAAGATAACAATAAAAGCAGTAACATTTACAACATGGTAAATGCATTGAATAACATCAAGACAACTGAGGAAATCAATACAAGTATTCAAGTATTACAAGGTTAAAATTGACTGGCAATTTTAGCATCAAGATTAATGAATCCATGCTTTTTCTTTTATTAATATATGAGCAACAAAGGACGTTCTGCCATTGTTTCTGTGGCATTTTGTACCTCCCCCCCAACATAAATGTGCATCATGTCAAAAATACTTTCATTATAGTTATAATAAATAACCCGTAAAAGCAAAGTTTTTGACTATAATTACTATAAATCCCAACACGTACTACTTAAAATGAAGTCTTGGAAAAAAAAACTGCACAAAAAATAGCTCGCTTTGAACATCTGCATAAATTTGTTCAATATGTAAATGAGATTTAATTTTTCTGATTGGCTGTGGGAGTCTGTATGAGTTTGAGGGACCAATAGCTATTGATGACCGGACAGAAAATTGCCTTTTATTATATAGGATAGATATCCAAATTTCCTTAGTTTTTCTATATGCTATGTTCACTCCTGTCACAAAACTAGCCACTGGTAATTACAACAATACTGAGTAATTTGGAAACTAAATGTAACAGACAACGGTTCTCAGTCATTCAAAAATCAAAAAGACCAATGTGTCTTGTCATCTCAAACTCTTAAGATAAATTTATTTAAATTTAGATTACTATTAATAGTATTATAATAAATGCTTTCAAATTAAATAGGAAATTCATCAGTACCACAAAGTTCTTGTTTTTGGCAAAAATTGCACAACTAACAAGCCTCTTGACTACTATTTATTTATCAATGAATAATAATAGTTAATTTTGGACAAAAAATCATCTCACACACCCCTCCCCCAACTCTGAAGGCATTAACCCAAAATATTCAGTCCCTGGTGTGCTCAAATAATGGAATAGTTCTGTTAAGTCACTGAGAGAATCTACAAACTAAGAAAAACAAGGAAAATGCTAAAATTTAAGGTTTAAAACTCAGAGCCAGGTGAACATGGACAATTAGAGCTATACAAGAAACCACCATCATCATCAAATTTTTCAGTTAAATATATACTGATTTAGAATTAGGCAAAATTTACCATCAGGTTATCAAGCCCCCGTCGCTCCCAAAGAAAAGAAGTTCACACACTGAGAATTATGGTAGTAGGTATAGATAAGACTATAAGTTTATAATTTGTCTAGTTTAAATGAAAAATTTAAGGCAAAAAAGATCGCTGTATCCTTAGAAATAATACAATGCATGCATGCAAGTACTATTCTCAATCTCTTAACAATACACTTGTCTTTATAAACATTTCATCTACATTTGCATTATAATATGTTACATACCAGGTAAGGAGTTTTTACATAACTTTTACAAATGATCAAGTTATAATGTACTTTGAGAAAGTACTTTGTTCAATTATAATTATGATATGGCACGAATTATGTCACCAAGAAGAACAAACACCCCAAAAGTACACAGAAACAAGGAACAGTAATGTGTTTTTTTGGACATTCTTGTCAATATGGATTTTTTACATTTAAATGTTTTGACATTGTGTTGAAATTTCAATCAACTAATATTTACAAATGTCAGAATCCTCAGACAGTAAAGAACATGGGACAATATTTCTTGAGTATGCATAAATAATTTTTTTTTTTTTTTTTTGAGTATGCATAATTTAATATTTATTGTAAGTGGAGCACACATTTCAATGTCAAGTTTAAGATCTACTTTAACTATACAATTTCTGGAAGTGCAAATTATTCTAGATCTCATTTTCATACAATTATTACAATATAAGCTGTTTCACACCATTAGAATGGTAATGATGTTTTCTAAATTAAATGTTAAGATTATTGATTGAGAATCTTTGTATTAATCAGATTATTGCCAATATAAGTAAGGATAAGTATAATCATATATCATTTCTTGTCCTGAGCAGTCCTGCTGCTAAGAGGCTATTTCCTTTTAATATTAAAGTTTTAAAATGAAATTATATTATACACATTACGTTGATTGAAAAATTATAACATAAAATAATTTTGTTGACATCTGTGAGTATAGCATTTCAAACATCCAGATATAATCTGATGATATATTATTAATAGAAGTATTATTTTAATGCTCATCAAGTATTAAAAATGTTTCATTAAAGAAAAAATTAACATTTCATGAAAAGAAAAGCAAATGTAATATTAACATGAACATGTTAGTGAATTCTTAGTGCCAGCAATGAGGTATTGTTTTGAAATAAAAATAAATTGATTATACAGGAGATGCTACCAATTTACAAATTTAAACACCATAAAGGTTTGGCTTACATTAATTAAATTGAGTAATTACAATTTAGCATTATGGGAGAAGAAACCCAAACAATATTTACGCCTTCAGTTAAAGTTTTTGATATCCGTGAAGTAGATGTCAATGGTTTTCGATATTTTTGTGAAGTAGATGAGAATGCCAACGTAATGTAAACTTTTATACAAGGGAATATAAGTTTAGGTACAAGAATCCTTTATGAAATAATTTATAAGCCTCATTTGAGATAAATTCTGTCAATTCCAAATTATTGAATAAAGAAATTAAGTGATCACAGCCACATTTGCATATTCAAAGTTCTACCAATAATATCCTGTTGAAAGTATTGTCTATTCAACCAGTCACATTTTCCACTAGAGCTACCATAAATAGCAACAAGGCTAATACAAACTTCATTTTCAGGGTTAAGTAGGAGCATTACTTTTGGAATCTCATGTGTAGTCAGTTGTCCTTTTTTTGGTTCCAATATTTTATTGTACAATGGGTTCATCATCTTCATCACCACTCTTCAGTTCAGAGGATGCTCTTTTCTGATCATCTGTTGCTAGGAGAGCTTGATCTGAAGTATTGCTTCCAAAACTTGAACCCTCTGTTCCACTATTGTGGACATCTGTCAGACTTGACACTTCATGAGGGCTGAAGTCAATGTTTTTGACAGATCCATCAGGTTCATACATGTTGTATGCGGGAGGCAGCTCTAAAAAGCTAACTGAGGCTGATAATCCAGTGTATAAGTCAGGATTGCTGGTTGTGGGTGTGATGGCCATGTCATCTGTAAAGGAATAAATATAATCTTTTAAAAAAACATCCAAACATCTTCATATTTGAAGCCTCAAAAATATTAGTGACAATTTAACTCTTAAAGTCGCAAAGCGTCGTAATGCGTCTCTTCCCGCTATCCCTAAAGCGTCGTAATGCGTCCCTAGATACAAATCTCGTTAGAAATGAGATCTCGGAAAGTAAAAACTCTTCAATGCTTGAAAACCGATGTATTTGACGTCCGGCAATGGCGGCCTTTGCCGGCACTAGTGTTAACGCTCGATTCACGATGTTTTTTGGTAGTTTTAACGGGTTTTTTTTCGAAGATTCGTTTTCGTTATACTTCATTACTAAAATAATAGTTCTAAACTACAGGTAAATATTGTTTCAATCTCAGTACGGTCTTTTGGATGCGTAAAATAAACATTCTTAGCCTTAAAAATGAAGTCAGTATGACAATAATATTATAAATGGATTTTACGCAAATTTTTAAATTTCATAACCGGTTGATCGTAATACGGGAAATCCTTACGGGACTGAGGCGGAAGTTTTCCAAAAACCTTATGGGGCTTTAAGAGTTAAAAATGAGCCTGGCATAACCTATAATACATGACATAGATTTTAAGTGCCATCCTATTACAAGTTATTTTTATTAGCAGTGTTAAGCCCACCGCTCTATTAGGCAGAACCTACAAGTAGGAGCTGACTGTTCGCTCTCAAGCCATTTTGAGTGAGGGATGTAAAAACAATTCTGAGCATCTTTCCCACCTTAAAGAGCTCTCTAACTTATAAATGTCCTAAAAGGTTTTCTAAAAACGTATTCTTCAGTACCATAAAGATTTCAAGTACTGTATATACTCGTACTATAACCTGTTCGTTCATAAGCAAACCCCGCTCTTTTGGAAGAGAGAAGTATTAAAAGTGTGCAACCCACACTTAAGCCGACACCCCAAAAATAATTGTACAGCTTAAACAAAATGTTACACATTTTTTAAAAACTACAAGCCAAATCAGTCATTATTATTGTTTACTTTGTGCTACCTACTACCTATCTTTGAGCTCTTAGGCTAGAATTACCGGCATTAAAAAAATTCTTTGGTAAACAGTGGCGAAAGAGAGTACATTAAAATTCATTGTTGAAAACAAAATTTGTAAAGCGATTCATAAAAATAAATAAAATGATTCAATAAGTAGGTGTAGATGTTTAATGATATATTATAGCTTCTGGTAGAGCTGTCAAATCTTGTAGAAAAGGACCTTGATGATCTACTTAAGTCTACACTACAATAACAGCACCGATATTCAATGTATCAATTATGACATGTTCATAAGCTGATCCCCCAACTTTCCCCCAGATTTTGTCCAAAAAAGATTGGCTTTAAAAAGCGTATGCCGTATATATTGCTATGAATTGAGTTAAGAATTTTTAAAAATTGCTGACAATGTCTTTATTATGAGTTATACTGACTTTATCTTTTAGGATAAAGCTTATAGAATGGTTATTTGATATATACAAAAGACTATCTTGAGTATATTAATATTTTTATTTGTAGCTTAGTGTTTTGTTCTTTTTTTGAATTTGCGCAAAATCACATCTAAAAATAAAAAAAAAAATTTTTTTAAACTTCACGAAATGAGCAAAAGCAGTAGTGGAAAGAAAACATGGACTTTTCCTAAGTCAACTAAATTTTCTCTCACGCTATGAAGAGCATTTACTTTGAACCCTATCAAGGCATTTTACTACGCTTCAATAGGGGGAATTGAGGTCCACCCTTTGCCACAGATTAACAACACCAAAGTACCATACAGTAGGTTGTCTAAAAAGTCATCAACAGTCTTGATTACATATAAACAAGTTTGATCTCATCAAGCTAGATATGTCCATGACATATACAGTTTACAACTTTCTAATCCTATTACAAAATCTATCACAATCCACTTTGTTCTTCTCACTGTCTATTTTGCTCCACTCAATCATTACAGGTCAGCCCACCTTGGTCCAACACGACCGTCTTGGTGCACGCTCAACTCTCAACTCTTCCAGTCTTCACTCTCACTGCTTGTCACACACTCCCACGTGATCCGAGTTCACAATTGTCCATGTGAACTCGCGTATACGCTTTGTTTACGCCATCTCGCTACATTTACGCTCAGTCATTCTCACACAATAACATCTGACCCTGACAGTGATTACATTTAACTCTTAAAGTCGCAAAGCGTCGTAATGCGTCTCTTCCCGCTATCCCTAAAGCGTCGTAATGCGTCCCTAGATACAAATCTCGTTAGAAATGAGATCTCGGAAAGTAAAAACTCTTCAATGCTTGAAAAACTATGTATTTGACTTCCGGCAAGGGCGGCCGTTGCCGGCACTAGTGTTTTCGCTTGATTCGCGATGTTTTTCGGTAGTTTTAACGGGTTTTTTTTCGAAGATACGTTTTTGTTATACTTTATTACTAAAATAATAGTACTAAACTACAGGTAAATATTGTTTCAAACTCAGTACGGTCTTTTGGATGCGTAAAATAGCCATTCTTAGCCTTAAAAATGAAGTCAGTATGACAATAATATTATAAATGGATTTTACGCAAATTTTTAAATTTCATAACCGGTTGATCGTAATACGGGAAATCCTTACGGGACTGAGGCGGAAGTTTTCCAAAAACCTTATAGCACTTTAAGAGTTAAGGACTTAGATAGAGGCATTGCATGGCACAAGGTGACAATTTAAAAAAGATAGAGGATGCACTAGTGTTCCATTGACTACTTCAAAATATTACCACTGTCTCTGTCATCATAATCAGGTTCAGGCTCTGAACTGTCCTCTCTTTCATCATCTGCCATGTCACCAGTTGAAAGACCACAAGTCATTCTTGTTAGATTCACATTGGCCTTAAAGTTTCTCTGGATTTATTTGACAAATAAAAACCAAACTGTACTAAGTCTTGTTTCAAATTATGTCTTTTGAAAGAGAATTTTAACAAAATGTTATTGATTGGGCTGTTATCGATTAATTTAAATTTAATCGCTAACTTTTGAAAAATTACCGAATAATTAATTGATAATTTTGATTAAAGCTGAAAATAACATGAATGACATCATTAAACTGAAAATTTCATAAAATATCCATAACTTAAGTTTTTAATTTTAAAAATGTACTATTTTTAGGAGATATATTTAAATAAGAGTAGGTCTAGTTCAATTTCTGTTAATGAATTTAAATTTTGTTCTTGTTAATTAAGTAAAAAACAATGTTTATTTTTAAAAATATTATTTTCCTTTTAAAAACTGCTTATTTTAAAGTTTACACTTTCAGAAATCTTTTTTTTAAAATGGAGAAGTCTGTACGTAAAGAAAACTATTATTAATAATTAACTATTTTTTAATAAATCGAAAAAATGTGTTTTAAATATTGAAAACATCATTAATCGCTATATTATGGATTAAAATAATATTAATCGATAAAAGTTTTTACAGATTAATCGAGAAATTAATCGTTAATTTCTGCAGCCCTAGTTATTAAGGCTGACCACTGGACATTTTGGTCACCTGTATGATGTAAATGCCAATAAAAAACAGTTCTTCACCAAGACTGATATTTTATATTTGGGAGAAAACTCAAATCAAATGTTATTTCTATTTATATAAAACAAAGGCAAATATTTAAATGTTCATTGCCTTTTTTTTAATACAGCTGACATTATTTTTTTTTTAAAATACTAAATTATTGCCCCTTGAAAAACTGAGGCCTTGTTCATTGCAATGAATTCTATATAAAAGTGATATCCAAAATAGTTAAGAGGATTTGATTCAAAATATTTGGTTCCTAAAATTATGAATTAAAAAAAAACAACATTAAACCTTCATTATTATATTTTCTTAACTTATTGAGTTATATTTTCTGTGCAAGACCAACTAATTTAGATGATAAGATGACCAAACATTCAAAAAGTCAATGAAGATAAACGAAAGTACAACTGTAACTTCTATTGAAAGGTTGAGACCAAATCTTTTACCATAGCTCACATCAGTGATTCTTTGGCCACTTTACTTCCAATAGTAAATCTATACTTTAATAACTCTGGATAGCAGATTTTGCATTTGAAATATTTTGGTTAAATTTTTTTTTTCCCACTACCCTAAAAAATCTTCACTTTAAATGAAATAACAGAAATGATTGATAATTATACCAACTTGATGTAACTTGTTGTTGATCTGAGGTGGAATTATGTCAGTTTCCCTAACTGGAGATATCTTTGTTTCTGTTTTAATAGATCCATCAGGTGAGCACCTAAAACAACCAAAAGTTCTTTGTATGTTAAAATTTCCAACATTTTGGTCTCAGTTGCTAACACATTCTCTCATACGCTATCCTTCAAATTTTAAAGAACAAAATTACAAATTTATCTAATAATAATAACATAGCAAGAAATTTCTAAAATTAACTTAAACTAATAAGTTGTAAAAACAACAGAGTGTCACTTATCCAATTACCTAACAGTGACAACAGTAGATTTTAGAGGTGAAGGTACAAGCTCTTTCACAATTGGTCTAGGAACCACTTCATCTGGTGTTGCATCAGAGGTGGCTTCTGTTGATGTGACGTCTGTTGTGTCTCCAACCTTTAAAAATGATAAGTAGGAAACTTTTGATACAAGGGTATGATATAATATAACAAGACTAAGAGACAAAAAAATTATTTTGTGTATATTTCTTGACTTTAGTATACTTAGTTTCAAAAGTCACTATTTAATTTAAATGAATTGACAACAATAATTAAATATACAATATTGCACTTTTGGAAGTTTTGTATAGGTATTTTTTATACATATTACCAATTAAATTTGTGTACTAAAAATCAACATTTTTGTTGATCCCCTCAATATTGATTTCAAATAAAATCTGGATTGTTCAGATGAATTTCAATATAGCTTAAGTTATTGCTACCACTTAAGTTAACCAAACCCCTCTGTCAGTGTTGAATCTAGTCCCTAGCATTGTTTTCCTCAATTACTTATGGGATCAGGGCATTTCTTACTATTCTACTTCTCATTACAATAGTACATGCATTTTGATTAGTTACAGCTTTGGGGAAATTAAGTTCTAATTAAAAATGTGCTATTGAAAGCTGTAGCAACACTATTTCATAAATCTATGCAAATGAAGCAGCAAACACCAATTTTTATTTGGTGGCTGAAAGGGCTCAAGTGGAGACTGAAAAGAAAGGAGGGAGGTCTTTAATCAATAATCAAAATAAAATTATACTATGTGAATAACTGGTATAGCCTGTTCTTGAAAGTTTCACTTACTTACTATTTGCATTATGCCACTGACAAAAAGGTCTAGCCCTGATTAAAGATTTTCATATGTCGACATAGAAAAGCTATATATATTTATTGACACAATGTATGACTTTTCAATAGTTTGGGCTATTCCTATTACTTGTAACATGGAAAAGAATACACCAAAGTTGAAGCAGCTAATGTTTGCTAAAAGAATTCCCATTTATTGCAGACTGTTGCGAATTTTTAATATTTTCCTTGTTAAATAAATTCCAGTTTTCAGATCTAAGCCTTTTAAGGTAACCTATGAATAACACTAACTGAATATCTTAAATGGAAAGTACAAATTTAATGATAAAAAATGCAATTTGATAATATAGCATAACATGAAAGCTTAGTTTGGAAAACCAAGCTTATTCACTTGTGCTCAGCCAATAAGCCCAATAAAGATGAAAAGGAACATATGAAATTTCTCTAGATAAATTCAAGTTTGAAGAACTTTCTAACTTACAATGGTTAGATCTTGAAAATGGGGCTATTGGGATTTCAAGAAAGCACTACATGGAAAAAGAAAATTCTTTGATCCACGTGCAAAACTTGAGAAAATGAAGTGTAAAGAATTCACACAGGTCAGCACAATTGATAGTTATGAAAATGAAATCCTTAAAGTGGGAACTTCTCTTCCAAATAATTTTAAATCAATGAAAATACTTGGGGGTGCTATTCTTACTTTATTTTTTATAATTTATCATCTTATGCACCAAAACAGATTTTTCAGCTTTGAATAAGATCAAAATATTTAAATGTGACACAAGAAACCGGCTGATTGATAACCTGAGTTGTGCTCAAATTATGGAAGTATGTAAAAAACACACTTATTCAAAGTTTAATTACAAGTCATTCAATAAATGTTGTCATAAATTAATCCACAATTATAGTTAAAAGGAGGACATTAATGGAGTTAACACAGAAAATGAATTTGAAATACATTTTTCTGTCTTACATCCACAGTTCTAACTAACATGAATGTTTTATTTCAATCTTTGCAGCATTGTGGTTACCATATTTCTACTTCACATAGAAAGTTACTGAACTTACACTATGGATAATTACTCAAATATAAGATTCATTTGTTTTTGAATGTTCAAGAGAAAAACAAATAATAATATTGGAAATAACTGTAATAATAACTATAAAGAAAACTTACATTCTTTTCAGGACCACCAACTTTGTCTTTATCTTTTTTCTTTTCAAGTGTGCCTTTACTACTTTCTTTATCAGTATCCATTTCTTTTTGATACTCTATAGGTCCTGATACCATTACCCTGATAAAATCATTAAAAAAAAACAATTTTACAAGTTAAACAGGGTAAATTAAGTTTAATCAATATGCCTATTTAAAATTTTTATTTTAATATTTAAATGTATTTTTAAAAGTCATTTTATTTATTTAACTCTTAATGTTTTAAAGCGCGATAATGCGCCTCATCATTATTATTAAAGCACAGTAAAGCGCGCCTCGATAGAACTCTCTTTAGAAACGAAATTAAAGAAAATAAAAACACTTCAGTGAGTAAAAAAGGGTGTATTCGGCAATGGCAGCCGTTTCCCTCATTAGTGTTATCGCTTGATTTGCGTACTTTTTTGAAGTTTTTATGTTCTTTTTAATGAAGATTTGATTTTTCTTTTCTTTATTATTAAAATAATAGTGTTAAAATACAGGTAAAAATAGTTTTAAACACAATACCGTCTTTTGGATACATAAAATGATCATTCTTATCCTAAAAGATGAAGTCAGTATGACAATAATAATATAAATGGATTTTACGCAATTTTTAAAAATTTCATAACTTGTCGATCGCAATTTCGGAAATTCTTACTGGACTGAGGCAGAAGTTTTCCGAAAACCTTATGGCACATTAATAGTTAAAGAAACGTATATGCTTATTCTGCCTGATAACCCACATGGGATATGTGTTATTAGATTTTCAACTATGATGTTATCACCAATCTGCAATGTAATTATACCTTAAGTAATATTAACTAGTCAATTGCTAAGAATTTATATTAAAGATACTTATACTGACTTTGTTTCCTTCTGTCCTTTCTTTTCAACACAAAACACTGTTAAGGGACCAGAAATCTGTAAATGAACACCTGTAAAATTGTTTTAAAAAAGGAAATAAGAGAAATCCTATCAAATGGCAATGACTGGTGAGATAACAATATGTTAAGTATTTTCTTTAATGACTCCATATGATTTTTAAATTTAACTAGTGAACATTTATTTGAAAATGTTAAAAATTTACCTTCACTGCTAATTGGTGGCACAACTTGACCATTAAGTGCCTCGATAAGAGAGATTGCTTCGTAGCCTTGGGGAACACCCTCTTGGTTTACAGGGTTTTCCTCTGTGTCTGACTATATCATACAATGGACAAAGTTACAAGGATTTAAAATCTTTACAACTCATTCATCCTTTTTAAAAGAAAATAAAACAAAATGTCAATAGATAAAGTTGTGTAAATCTGCCTAATAAATATGTGTACCATTTTTTCATATGGTCAGATTTGTAATACTGAAAATCCTACATGTGGAAGAAAGTCAGCAGTCCAGAGCCTGCTCTCTTCATGGGGCTTCCCGGAAAACCCCCTCAGCTCTCTGGCCCCCTAAGGGACGTATAAGCTGAAAGCCCCCCCCCCCCAAGAAGCGGCCACCTGGGTGTGCAGGACACTAGGTCAAAAACACCTCCCACTAAGTTGAGGGGTGGAATTTTCCTTACTTCAACTCGCTATCACTTCGGCGCTTATGATGGTTTCGACCACCAGTGCAATACTAAATGGACCTAATCATTAATAACTGCTTAATTCATGTCTGATGTGAAATAGATATTGTATTATTATAATTATCTATAATTTGCATTCAAATAAACAAACCTTCGGTTTTATCAAATTATAAATATTTCTTTTTTAATTTTAAAAATAATTTTTTAAAAAAATATTTAGATAGCAAATCACTATACAAACAATGTCTAACATTAACTTGTCTTCTCCATAATATTATTATTACAGACCTGCCAACTTTCCCCCAAAAAAAATCTGTAGATGGTGCGCGCGCAAGTCGGGATCGCGAGTCATTAGCGCCATG
>MUZC01000515.1:144063-156728 GCA_002072015.1 Radix auricularia
TTTTTTTCAGAAAATCGGGAGATTAGGGGTCTTATCGGGATTTCGTAAGCATGGGTAAAAAATCCGTATAATCCCGAAAAAATCGGGAGGGTTGGCAGGCCTGTTATTAGTAGTAATGTTGCAAAATTTTCACCATAAAAGTAATAAATCATTTTAGTGGGTCACACCTATTACTAAAATTGAAAAAGTCAAGTTCTTTGAAAAAAATAAAATGATTGTAAAACTTCAAATTTATTATTTTCTAATGTCTTACCTGTGGAGAATTAGTTGAAGTAGGCACAATCTTCTTCCTCATAGCTCTTATCTGAAGTAATGCTCTAAATTTAACACGGCAAATAGGACACATGCTTGCCTGGTAACGCAATGAATCTGCACAACTGCTGCAGAGGCACAGGTGTCGGCACGGCAATATAAGTGTATCACGCATGTCAGACATGCATATGACACATTCAGCACCGCTGTCCTCCACTTCATCATCAGGGTCAACATCCTCATAAAGGCAGTAGCAAAGTATTAGTTTTAAATTTTATATTTTGTGTGGTGTTATACTTTCTTTCTTTAAAAAAAAAACAACAATATATAGATTTCTGCATTGGTTAGATTCTTAGCTACTTTTATGAACTTTTCAGTTTTCTGAATACATCTTACAATTACAAAAAAAAGGTGTGGACATGCTTCAATAAGCTAAGATTTCTTGGAATGTACATTGGGAGTTACTTGATAAATTCAAATTTTTTTTCTAAAACTTATAATACCTTAATTCGCTCCATATTTTTGTTCTCAATACCATATATTTCTTGTAACAAATAACAAAGTCCATCGACCACTTGCTTTTGTTTAAGAGGTTTAATTGTATAGGTGCCCTCAGCATTCTTTTCTATCACAGCATAAGTAATGTGAGCATGGCCTGCATGCTCTTTAGAAGAAAACAAAATAACATTTATTTTTTTATTTAACTATTGAAAATGGTGCAACAAATTCTATAAAAAGAATATTATATGCATGAATCCCTCGCTACTTCCCGATCACTTTTCAAATATAGTTGTAGCATCAGAATAGGTTCATATCGTTTAACAGTTAGTATCCCTGGTTCACGGAAATTCAGTTTTTGTGGCCAGTCTTATATCCCGCAATAAATAAGGCATTATTGTAGAATATTTGATACAGTAGCAACTTTAAATTTTCTTTTGTTTATTGAAATGATCCCTTTTTTTCGATCAACTACTACATTCCCTTTTTTTAAATGAAATCTAAAATGAAAAGAAACCGCTGAAAAGAATAAATATTTTCTTTAAAGTAAATTGACCTAAAGAATCTTCCATTTTATTGCAAGAATATAAAAAACAATCTGCCTACCTTCTTCCTCCACCAGGCAATGAATAGCTATAGGGTAAACATCTTTGTCAAAGGTGTACTGCCACTGCAAGTGAGAGATCAAAACGTGATAAGACAAATTATTAAAATCTAAGCATTATTTTGTGAAGGGATCGTTTAACAAAAATTAAGTTTTGAAGTTGAATTTCACATTTATAAAAAAGGAACTAAATACATTTGAAAAGTATTTTTTGTTTTAAAAAAATTACCTCTTCATCAGAAAATTTACTTGGGTCAATTGTATGCGAAGGCTGTGAAAAGTTCTGACCTGCCCCTCGTTTGTAGTGATAAGTCTCTGAACTTAGTGAACTGTCCCTTGGATGGTATCTGAATTATAAGACATGGGTGGCATTATCATAAAAAATACTATTCATTATGATAGTTAAATAAGAAGCTTACTAAATAACACATTAAAACTTGTGCATTTTTATACACTGTTGACTGGTGGATGTTTCCTAATTTTATTATAAAAAGACAACAATATTTAAATTTGATTTCTGTCTAAAATAAGATATGCTATCTGCATTATTATCTAGCAGGGGTCGGGAAACTTTTTGTCTGAGAGAGCCATAAACACAACATATTTTGAAAAGTAATTCTGTGAGAGCCATACATTATGTTTAAACTAAACATTCAAGTAAATGTGTGCATTTTGTGTAGCTTCAACACTAAAAGTACAATAATTATGCCTCTGAAACTTCCGCATCATTCCTGTAAGGATTTCCCGTATTACGATCAACTAGTTATAAAATTTAAAAATTTGCGTAAAATCCATTTATAATATTAATGTCACACTGACTTCATTTTTTAGGCTAAGAATGGTTATTTTACGCAACCAAAAGACTGTACTGAGTTTAAAACAATATTTACCTGTAGTTTAGCACTATTATTTTAGTAATAAAGTATAGCGAAAATGTATCTTCAAAAAAAAAAAAAAAAAGGTTAAACTACCAAAAAAACACCGCAAATCGAGCGATAACACTAGCGCAGGCAACGGCCGCCATTTCCGGAAGTCGAATACATCATTTTTCAAGCATTGAAGAGTTTTTATTTTCCGAGATCTCATTTCTAACGAGAGTGGTATCTAGGGATGCTTTAAGGATAGCGGACGGAGACGCATTACAACGCTTTGCAACTTAAAAAAATTAAGAGTTAATATGTAGGTAAATTGAGTCTAAATAAAAGTTGTTTTTTTTAATTGATCTTTTGTCTGAGAGCCACATCTGGTTCACGAGCCATGGTTTCCTGACCCCTGATCTACGATCTATAGATTAAAGGTTATATATAATGATGATTTTAAAAAAATATTAATCATTTTTACTTTCTTTTACAATTTATCATTTACTTACACAACCTGACCATTAATAACTTCCTCTGCAGCAAAATAATGAATTCTTACAGCACAACGTACATCAGAGTCTAAGATAAACTCTACATTGTATGGATGGCTGGAAGTATCAGAATATTCATCAAGAGCCATTTTGTCTCCCAAAGTTGCCCTATAAATATAAAATCAAGTTTCAAAATAGCATTTCTTGGACTTGTGATTTTTATTTTTGCAATTAAATGTTACAATATTTATAAAGTCTATTAATATTAAATTATTGATAATAGTCCAGATTGTATCAGGATGACAAAAGAATAAAAACAATTAATTATAATTATACAATTATCTTACTACATGCTTGACACTTACTTGACTAGACGTAAAGAATCTTTGCGTATGTATACCAAGCTCTTCAAAGTTTTTGTAGGGTCATTTCCTGTTGGAACTGGGTAAGGAAACTAAAAGGAGATTTTTAAAATGAAATTAAATAAAAATATGGTTGGGTTTTGATTCAACAAATTATGTGTTACATGATTTCATGATTTATTTACTTACAGGGACTGGTTTATTGCCGAGAAAGTTGAGTTCTTCACTGTCACCGAAAAGGTATTCTCCCGGCTGTGGTGATTCAAAGCGCTCACCTCCCATGATAAAATGTGTGCCAAAGTAGCTTCCTAATTTATTTTATAAAAAGGACATATTATGTTATGTTGTAATGATTTACCAAAAAAAAAAACCCTGTCACTGTAGCAAAATTATGTAACAGATCAGAAACTTTGGAACAACAAACTATGGGAAAATTTTATCACTTAGTAAACCTTTTATTCCCTGTCTCAAAATCAAATGCCATGATTCATGATGAACTGATATATTTCTAATACTAATAATAATATTGACAATATAGAGAGTAATTTGAAAACTGCTAAACCTTTTCTCTAAAAGAAAGTGCAATTT
Source organism: Radix auricularia (assembly GCA_002072015.1). Classification (NCBI taxonomy): domain Eukaryota; kingdom Metazoa; phylum Mollusca; class Gastropoda; family Lymnaeidae; genus Radix; species Radix auricularia. The sequence continues at coordinate 147,719 of MUZC01000515.1, forward strand.
TAGATAGGAATTTAAAATAATCTCTAGTTGTAATACATAGTATAGCTTCCAGTTCATTGTAAACAGTTCAACTGACTCTTGAGTTGCCTGAAAACATCACTGACTCTTTTCCCTTCAATTCAATACCAAATAACAGTTAAATAATAAAAGAAAAGTTAATTTTAAGTTTAAGATAGCATGGTAGCCTGCGACTAATTTCCAGAATAGATTATCATTATTCCGTCAGAATGAGGACATTGAGTATAATATAGTCTGAGTACAGTTCAGAATAGTATAGTATTACTATAGGTATATAACTATAGTATAGCCAGTATAAGTATAGTCTGAGTATATCATATATCATAGATAGGCATAGGCTAGGCAGGAAAATAAATTCCGGAGTAAAAGAGTTATTAATTAATACCTGTTTTAGGTGGGTATCTATAAGCACTCTGTGATGACGCATCTCCGCTGTCTTCTCGATTATTACGATTTCTTGTAAAACTAGTACCCATCTTCATAAGTTACTTAAGAGTTTTATAACAACAGTGATAAAAGAATTTCAGTAATTTAGATCTGTCACTGCCATTTTAGTCCAGCTACCCGGAAATGACGATTTTGTGATGACGTAATTTTATAAACAATGTGGTTCTAGAACGAATTTACTTATGAGACTTTTTAATTAATGTAATATATTTTATTTACTTCTAGTAGATATTTTTTAAAATGTATTGATCTTCTTCACCCTGACTAGTTTTTTTTTACTTTCAAAGCTAAAGGATTGTTTGTTGACATGCCGGAAGAAAGTACTTCCCATTACAAGCTTTTGAGTTTCTCTCCCTCTGATAAAATTAAGGCAACCAATCAATGCCAAGATACCATGAAATGTTTTTGTCCTCCTCTCACCGATTGGCTCAGCTACAATTTGCCTTGATGTGTTTACAGTCTCGTCAAAACAGAACAATTCTTTAGGAACAAAAAATACTCAATTTTTATCAAATAATGGATAACTTGAAACAACAAGTTATGATAAATCAATTCGTCCACGCAGCTGGATGTCATGCAGAACAAGCTAAACAATTCTTACAGTCAGCTCAATGGCAATTTGAGGTAAAAATGAGACCTTGTCGTATTCGACTTTGACTGTCAAAATGTAAACATGGCCGAATGTTTATCATTCAAGTGTGGCGTGCTCAATGAAAGTGCGCATTTTCTTATATGTGTAATAAGATATTAGTGCTAAGTTTTTATATTTTAGATTACACCAATGTGCGAAACTAAAATGGTTGTTTGTGTATTTTTTTTCAGGCAGCACTAAGTATGTTTTTTCACCAAGAATCAACACTTCCAACTATGTGTAGAACGTGTAACAGAAGTCACACAAATGGAAATTATCCGGTATTTATTAGCTTATTATATTATAAATATTTATATAATTTGAGGACCCATCACAACAATTTCAGGACACATTTTAGTTTAAATTAACTGTGTATAAACATTTTTAAATAATTAATAACTGTCAACTTTGAATCCGGAAATATACTAAAAAACAATAAATAAAATATAGAATATAATATAATAGTCATAGTAATATAGAATACTTCTGGACGTCAATAGCCTTATTTACCCAAGATAGAAATGAATTTCAAGTCAATATCAATATGCATTAAAACTTAATGATTATGAATTATGATTTAATAATAATATTATTGATTGGTACTGAACCACTAACCACTTGACTTATTTGTGGGTAAGCCTATTTGTGTACCAACTTACCTAATTTACTACAGACTACTGGCCACTAAGATTACTGGTGTATAATAATAATGGCAATGGTCGTTTAATTAGTAGTTGTTTTAGACTATGAATTCACTAAAGTCTATAGCAGTTGTTCTGGCCTCTTTGGGTGGCAGATTTTAGCGGATGCCCGTAATTTTTAAATTACTGAATTACTGTGTTCTTTAGTTAACTTTTCATTTCAGAAAAAGTATATATTAATATATTATATATAATATATGGTATCATAAAAATCATTAAACTTAAATAAAAGTTGTAATTTTATTAATCGTGTTAATGTCTTATTCATATTATCTATAGATTTCTAGCTGCTGACACATTTAATTATAGATTACTATGTGTCAAGTTCACCCTATCACTTTTTTTTTTCAAAATCTGGAGTGAAGTTTATTGTTGAGAATCTCATCACTGCCTGCAAGTTTATGTTTGTCAAAGAGTATCTGTATTTACTCTAGTTTATCTTTATGCAAAAAAACACTTTGCTCACAAATATATGTAGATCAAAATATAGAAAACATTTTCCCAGCAATTTTTCACACATGGGAATAATTCTGTTGACAAAGACTTTTAAAAAGTCAAACATTTATTTCACTGTGTGATCTACCTGCATAACAGTTCAAGCTGCTCTTTGGGTGCTGTAATAATACCATTATTGTTAAATGGAGCTACCCTAAAATCTAATGGGGAAAACACTAGATGAACTTTCAGTCAGGAATATGAAGTAAATCTTATTTCAAGACTGTTTTCTGAATATGTGTGTTTTTTTTTTTTTTTTTTTTTTTTTTGGGGGGGGGGTGTGCACAATAAACTCTACAGTGGGCTGCATGTGGCCAGCACTTTGCCCCTCTATTCCATCCATACCATGTAGGGCTTTGGCCTGCCTCACGACTTCCTGCCAGTCAGGCCTTATCAACACCTTTCTTCTCCAATATTGGATGCACAGTTGCTGTAGATCTTTCTTTACATCATCCCTTTGCCCTTCATTGGTCTATAATAATATTTAGTAAAGGATGAATGGTTACCATGGAAACAGCGTTTCCTGTCACAAAACTTATTTTAAAAGGCAGAAAAAAACACTGTAAGACATTCAAACCGTCATTCATTTATGTTTTATTTAGTCCTTTTAAAAAAGTCATTCAAGAATAATGTTATCATTTACTGCCAATTTACTGGTATTAGATTTATTAGATTTAAATTTACAAGTTGTATACTTTTTTTCGGAATTTCATAAATTGAAGAACTCAAGTTTCTATGTCATTTCAAATGACATGTTTTTAACTCATTGTTTTCAAACATTGACCTTTATTATATTTTTTATCTACGTCAGCAGTGCTACATTTACTTTTATATGTTGTACAAATCTGATTCAGTGTTAGTCAAAACAAATATAAAACATTTCTAAGACTAGATACAAATTGTACAAACATGTTTTAGCTTTAGATGATTACATTCAATCAAAAATTTATTTTTGAATAATTAATTGATTTTCATTCATTTGTCCTCTTTTGAAGATAGTTATGTCTAGATTATAACATTTTTCTTACTTAGTTTAATTAATATTCTTACTTTTGTGTGTGTATCATCGCATTGGGATATTGAATGAATTTTAATTAACTTTAAAAAATGCTCAGACCTGTTTATTTCTGCTTCAATCTCATAAATCTTATTTTAATTAGTATGGACATGTACTGTAACCAGCTATCTTTATATTTGCATTTTTACTTTTTAGTACATAGTTATAGAAGCTTTACACTTAATTGATGTCATGTATTTATATAATTATTTGTTTTTCCCTTAGCTTTGTACACCAGCAAACACACCTGCTACTCCGCCCAATTTCCCAGATGCTCTGGCAGCACTGGCCAAGCTAACAACAGGGGACAACAAAGTGTTTGGCTCACCTCATCCTCACTCAAACTATCCATACCCATCTCCTTCACAGCAAGCTCAGCAGAGTATGGCGCATTCTCCAAACAGCATGCAAATGCAGATTGAAACAAACAGTAGATAAATCTGAAGTTGGCCTGTTCTATTAATTCGGCAGCTGGACATTAGAACAATATTTTACAAGGCTTTGACTGAACTGCCTGCCGTCAGTAGTAGATTTTTTCAAAGATAATTCTTCACACTCATCATTTGAATATTTGCACAAATTTAGTGTTCTGCAGTGCTGAAGGCATCAGTGTTTTCAGGGATGGAAAAGAGAGCATCAAATTGTCTATCTATTGATTTTATTTTTGTATGTTTTTTTGGTCACACTGTGACATCTATTGAACTCTACCTGTGGATGCTTTGTTAGATGCAAAATTGGTTTCATAAGGGTACGACTGGTTCTTGAAGGAATGCACTGTACTGAGTACAGACCACCTCCTTTAAATCTGTGGCTATGATATACTTGTCAGATAAATTATTTTCACTTAAATTAAGAATCATCTTTGCTACTTTCACCTTTTCCTTTTGCCAATTTTGAAAGTTCTTTGTTAAATTTGTTTTAAAAAATGTTTTCATAATCCATAAAATTCATGTTTTTAGGGACAAATAGTTTAAATACTCAAAATAATGTGAACTCACTATGGAGACTATAGTGGATTCTGATTGTTCATACATTTGTTTTCAGTCACCTCTTCCTTTTCATTAATATAATAAATGTTAAAGTTTATGATTAAAATCTTTTTTATAAGGGTCAGATAAAATAAGTAGTTCTCAATCTGTTTGTTGAATATGGAAGTGGCTTAAATTTTTACAAAATATGAATAAGATCTGTGTATTCTGAACATGACCTAATTGTAGTCAAATTAAAATAAATTGAAACAAATTAAAACAATATGTAAAATGAAGGCAAATGCATCCAACGCAAACATAATAGTATTTCCAAAAGAAGAAATGCTAATAAGAATATTACTTTCTGTATCATATTTAATACAGCTTGGTCAAGTTCTTGAATTAAGCATCCCTGCTCTAAATGATCCTTTTTGAATCTGTTACAAGATATTTACAGAGTTTTGGGGATCTGTGATTATTTTCAGTTTTAAACTATGTGTTTTTCCAAGTTGCGAAGACAATAGCTATGAAAAGTCATTGATTTTTCCTTCATTGCAAAGGAGCTAAATTTTACAAAGTAATATATTAAATGGAGATGAATGGATCAACTCTGTGTACATGTGGATATGATTACTTATGTTCAAGTAATGGTGCGGTAAGATAAACAATAATTTGTTCTGCTAAACTGAGTTGATCACATTGAAAGAATGTTGTTTGTAAGTTCACTCTCTGTATTGTCAATTAATGCACATGTAATTTTGCAGAATATAAAAGGTTTGTTTTGTGATAATGTCTGGGGGTTGTTATTTTTTTGTTTTTGAGACAGTTCAAGCCATATCAAATATTCTTACAATTTTTCTTCAACTGTCACCTTTTTCTCTTCCTTGTTTTCACCACTAGATATCTCTAGCAATATGAATTTCTAACAAATAACTTGTATGTCACATATGATCTATGTACATTATATTATGAATTAATAATGTACAATGTATACATAATTTGTGTTCATGTGTATTCAAGGATTCTGTGGTGTTGTTGGTTAGCAAATTTAAGAAGAATCAAGTCTTTATTTTTTACTATTTATATATAAAAACATTGCCATGGTTAATGATTGTTGAGCATCACATCGTGAGCACTCATGCTCATTATGAATGTTTCATTGCAACAACAACAAAATGACATGTGTCTTCTATTTGTATTTTGTACACACTCAACAATATCAATGTAAATAGTAAAATTGTTCTTATGAATTGTTTGAGATCCTGTGTTTTGAAGAAAATTGTTCTTATCTCTAGCCTGAATGGTGCCCTGTGTAGGTGATAGTTGGTTGGCCAACATTGTTTTATTTCATGTTAACATTGGAATGTACAAGTTTCTAATTGATTGTATTTTTTTGGTTGTTGTTCCCATGTACATTGTTTTGTTGTGAGTGTAATCCTTGCAGTCCTATTGTGCTACTGTAAGTGGAATTTGTATGTTTTATGAAAATAAAATAAAGACTATTATAAGAAAATTGCATCTTGTGTTGAGTGTTGGACTATGTAATGAGGGAGATTTGTGTTAAGGAATGCAAGCAGTTCACCACACTATCTTTACTGTCCTTGGTTGACATTAAAGCTGATATTGACGTTGATTGATTACTGGTTGACATTAGAGCTAAGATTGAGGTTGAATTCATATTGAAAATAATGACTAAACAGAAAAAAATATGACTGTGTTTGACTAAATATTTTAGTCTGCTTGTTCCCACACCCCATACACACACTGTTGGGCCAAAGTAAAGGATGTTGATAGAAGCAACACCATGTGACCGTTGCTGGGTGTGTATTGTGAATCGACAATAACACTCACTGAAATTAAAATAATTTGTGGTTACTACCAATGCTCCGACTGAGGTTCGTTGGTCTGTGTGCAATGTAAAAAGTGCAAAGTTGCACAGCATTCATATTTGTGTGCAATATTATACAAAATTTTCTACGTGGTAATTCTAAACTGCTGCGCAGCATCGGTCAGATATCTGCGCAGCTTAAAGGGAACATTGGTTACCACCTATTGCATTCTTTTAAATGTATAATCGATATTTCTTACTGATTTGGGGTATGGACTCATTTACTGTTCTTTTCCTACAAAGACTTGTCGAATTTAAGCGTAAATGTTAAATGGCCCATTGTAGTCAGCATCAAAACCCACACCATCCACTATTTTAAGTGATGATCTCGATGGTAGGTTTATGAAAAGCCAGGTGAAATGTGTCTGCTTCCCCCACAAATTCCACTAGATTAATTACTTGACCTAGCTGGGTGTCCAACTAGGGATAAACTCGAGCCCAAGTGATGAGATGCATGCAATACAAGACATTGGTATAAAATACCTCAGCGTGAAATTAAAAATGACAACTGTTTGACTATTGATGACTTTATGACATCACCTGGTGCTGACCTAATGGGGATATCCTTGTCCAGACCTTAAGTTAAGGTGACCTCCTGATCCTAATCTCCTGGTGATCTTCTGGTGTTGACTTTATTGTGATCTTCTGGGGCTGACTGGCCTTATTATGATCTTCTGGGGCTGAGCTTATGGTAAATCTCTTGAGTAAAATGCCACGACATATTGACTTGAATAAGTTTGTAAAAAGTCAATGATTTTTTCCCGGGGCCATGGGTATTCCTGAGTCCACCCAGCATCGAATGGGTGCCCAACACTAATAAGGGAAACAAAGGCTGCTACAGCTGGATAATGTGTGGAACCTTCATAGCCGTGGCCTGTGAACCCCGCGTCACTTGCCAAGTACGTTCTGTTGACACAATAATCTTCTGGTTAGAAGGAGTGTCTGTATAAATACGACATCAAGAAGCAACCTCCCTGCCCCCCCCCCCCCAAAAAAAAAAAAATATTGTTAAAATGGCGCATCCCTTCATCCGAGTTTCAGGCCCCTGTACTAAAACTTTAAAATGTCATTTTTCAACTTTATGTTTAACAATTTGATAAGCCTCAATATAATTGTTAAACATATAAAAGCATGAAGCAGACATCAACTGAAAAAGAACCACTGACGAACCCTCTAGAGCAGTGATTCTCAGACTTTTTAATGTGGTGGAACGGCAGGATTATTTTCATTGCTCGAGGGACCGGTGTGCAATTTACTTGTACTTACTGACCTGGTATCAAAATGCTATTTATTTTATTTATTTATTTTTGTTGCTTATTTCCGAAAAATTGACATATTTTATCTATAGACTATAGTGTTAATAACAATGGTTGCAAATGGCGGATAATAATAATAATTATATTTTTCTTTCCTGTAATCTACGGACCAGCAGCGGTCCGCCACTTTGGGAAGCACTGCTCTAGAGCAAGGAACATCGTGCTTTACGCTTTACTCTAGGCGTGAATGGAAAATACGTTGCCGTCTGCTCCCAATCCCAATGTTTTTGTCTGGTTTGGTTTTCCCCTCGCTTGCCAACTGTGTTGCGTGTCGTGTCTTCTCGATGGCAAGCCGCAGACTTTTGGTGTGGTAAGTCGGTCAATGGGGTCAACGCTGTAACATAACAACAACACGCGGAAAAACTTCAGTGTTTGTGGAAACACCATTTCGACCGAGTCTAAAAATAAACCTGATAAGTTGGGAATATTATTAAACTCATATATGAGACATGAATTGATAAGATTAAGTTTAGACTAATTATTAACCTCAGTTGAGATGTGAATATGATTGACTACAGATTTGGATTTGCAAATGAAAAGTAGTTCAAATATATTCTAATGATAAATTATACAATCTTATATATATAATATATATTCCCCCGGACAAGCACAAGACGTGTGCAAATAAGCATGATGATTCATCCTTGCTAGGGTCGACCAATCACAATTTATGATTGGCAAGCGATGGTAGTGCAGGATGGGGCAGGTAACAACCGCAGTGTACATGTCTCGAGACCAACAATGCGTCGGCGCCCCCTCCTCCGACATTAACACGCGTTGTTTTCATTTTATCGCGCTGTTGTTTCTGCCAGTCCTTTGCACTACGCCGCTTGTAATATCTAGTATTTCAATATTTCCACATATCCGGTTCATAATTACATAACGCGGCGTAAATTGTGGCCATTCATATGATTTCGTTTGTCATAGAAAAAGTGGAGATGGGGGAAGGGTGCTGTATGGTTGATTGACAAAACGACAAGTGACGAATCGACAAGGTGACAAAAACGACAAGATTACAAAACGACAAGGTGACAAAAGGACAAGGTGACAAAACCACAAAGGGACAAAAAAGTTGCCAAAACGTTCGCTGTTTTATTACGTCCTGTCAGGCTTACCCGTACCGTGTTTCCTTATTTTCCATTTACTGGTGTAAATATGTGAGATTCACATTGCAAACATGAACAGAACTAATATATAAAATCCTATTTCAGGAGGGGATGGGGGGTTCCGTTATCATATCTGTTTTGATCTTCAACTTCAAGCTCCTGATATTTCGTATATTGGACTCAAACTAGTTCATCAGTTTATCGAAGAAAGTGATGGCTAGCGGAGCTCAGATCTACTTTTTATTTGTTTGCCCGAAGTGAGTCCTCCAACCAGATTAAAGTTTTGATGTTGTTAAAATAATTGTCACTTCTAAAATTACAGGTCCATGTATTTAAAATCTTAAAAGCAGTGGCGTAGCGTGGGTATGTGCGATTCGCGGCAG